>JANAVB010033220.1:14808772-15093772 GCA_029216955.1 Iris pallida
CAGGTCTAGGGTACCTAGATGCATGCTTCTATGAAGAAAAATCAGGTTTTAAAGGAGTTTAAAAGCGTTTACCTATTGAGAGTCGAAATTTCAATGCAAAAAGCCTCCAATCGCCTCGACACCAATTTCCTACGGTCCAAAGCCTCCGATTCCTTGCTAGCTAGCCTCCAACAAGTTTGCCTCCTTCCAAGGATCGTAACACAATCTGTTTGGTCTGATTTGGATGAGAATTGGAGAATGGAGGCTACTTTGAAGAAGGTGGAAATTAGGATTTTGCAAAAGTGGCTTGGTGGCTACATGATGTGTTTATATAAGAGGGAAGGGGCTGTATTCGCCGGCCAGATGCTAGGATTAGGGTTAGAGTTTAGTCATAAGGCCCAACTACAACTCAAAAGTTATTTTAAAGCCTTTTTGCAAAAAGCCCAAAAGCCAAAATAACTAAAACCCTAAAATGAATTTCAAAAGTTTCCTAAATAGGAGTAGAACTTAAAATACAAATCTAAAATGATAATTAAGTTTCTAAAGTCATGGTTAGTCTCTAATCATGGTTATCTAAGGTTAAAACAAAAGAACCACTATCACAAAAAGCAACAATTAAAAATATTAATAAAATAATTTAAAAATTACACAATTACCAAAATATCCTTATTCTAGAAAAGTGGTAGTCACAAATTTACCCTCCTTAAAATAATTTTGTCCTCGAAATTAAAGGTTGATAGTGGTAGTAAAACAAGATAGAAGGTTTAGGCGATATCTTAGGCACGATCAAGGAATGACGAGTTTTACATGATCAGGACAAACATTTCAAAATTATTCAGGCACGACGAGTGATTTTGGCATGATAGAATCGTGATATGAACAAAATTATATATGCACGATTTAGAGGCAAGGTAAAATGTATAGTTATGATCGTTAAAGTCACGATCAAGTGATTCAAAGTCATCTTAGTCATACTAGGTCATCTAGGCATGACTAATCACAAGAAATTCAGATATGATTTAGGAAATCAAATCAGGCTTGGCAAGAGATTAGACATGAGTGTTTAAAATCCAAAGATGAATAAAATAGAAAGTTAAACACGAGTGGCAATAACATTGAAATCCAAAAAAAAAATTAATCTCGACACGATCTAAGTTGATCTATTCCTGGTAAATCAAGATTTGGGCAAGATGCAGAACAAGGTCATCGAAATCTGAGCATGAGCATCCAAGGATAGAAATTCTGATCATAATTAAATTTAATTCAATTGGGTACGACCCAGGATATTGGTATGTTAAGAAATATGACCAAAGTCGATTGGTCGGATCAAGGAAGTTAGGGTTGAACGATATTGAAAACTTAAAGGATTATTCAAGGATGTGGAATAAGTCAATTTTCCTCTTTTTGATAGGGAAAGCAAAAGACAAGGTTTCATAGGGAAGTCAAGTTAATCATCTCTCTCTGATACTATCAAGTTTATCTGATCATCATTTGCCAATTATATCTTTATCTCACAAGTCCCAATATAAAAATCAACCTTTATATGACTACCACCAAAATTATACCTGTAACACCCAGTTTCTAAAATGAGAGTAATTTTAAAATTTTGTATTTTAATTTATTTAATTATGATATTTAAATAATAATATAATTTTTGGTAATTTTTAATCATTTTTAAAACTATTAAAATTATGACTTGTGATTTTGATGTGCTGCTAGTGAAACCCGAAAGACTGTCTGACCTAGAGCCAACCAAGTGATTAGGGATATTTATTTATCATTTTTAGCCTAGGGGTAATTTGGTCATTTTGGCTTATTAGAATTATTGGTTAATTTATTGAATTGGTGAATTCTAGGTTGACTTTGACTTGTTGAGACTAGTAGACTAGCCTGAAACCTAACCCTAGCTATGGTAACCCTAGCCTAACTTGAGTTAACCCATTTTAGTTATTAGAGATTAGTTTTAGAATGAGAGGAATTGGTTTAGTGTAATTTAAGTCATGACTTATGATTTATGAATTGGCTTATGACTTAACGACTTAATTAATCATGACTTAAGCCCATGGGCCAATTTAGGAAACCCTAACCCTAATTTTTACAACTTATGACCAGCCATAGGAGAGAGCCCCTCCCTATTTAATGTCATGTTGAGGAGTTTTTGCCTCTTTTAGAGTTTGACCTAGTTTTGAAGAAAAGGTATTTTTCCCCCTTCAAAAAATCCCCATAAATTTATTTTAATTCCTTTTTAATCCTAGTCTTTTGCATTAGGACCTAATTTCTGTATGTTTATCATTTCTGGAGGTTAATCTCAGTTTTGGGTTCATTTGGAGCTTGGGAGTTGGTTTTTGGAATCTTTCCATTGGAGCTTTCTTAGAGGATTGGCACATATAGGTAACCACCGTCAAATTGTGTTTTAGCCCTGATTTTATTGCATGATGGCTTAGGAATAGGTGTCCCCTAGCTTCTGGAGGAATTTTGTGTCATTTGCATTAGGTTACGTGTCCGTATCGGACACGTATCGAACCTATAGGCTAGGTGTTCGACGAAATGCCCGAACCGATTCGATTTACAAATTTTGCAAATCTATTTGAATAGAATCCTAGATATAGGTTTGTAGGTTAATTTATGTAAAGAGTGTCTGGTATTTTAGTGTTCTATTGTGTCAGAATTTTGGGTTGGACACGCCGTACACACACGTACACTATGTCCTGCATCACGAGCTGAATATCACCTGACAAAGGATCCGTGGACACGCCAAATTTTGTGTGAGTGTTAGGGCAGTGACTGTCACCATGCTCCCAAAATTTGGGAGCATTTGGTTGCGTGTGCGAGGAGAAATCCTCCCCGCACTGGTCGCACAAGCCACGCGCGGGCTGCTGTACGCGCACAGTTTGTGCCACTGATACGCAGCTGTCACTGTGCAGGCAGTCCTAGGAGTAGCCCTACCCCTGGCGCACATGTACGCAAGGCCACGTGTCACCACGTGGCCTGTGTCGTGCGCGGGACACGCGTGCATACGTGTACGACACTGTGCACTGTGCAGTGTACTTGTGTGTCTTTGAGTGTGTTGGACACATTCGTGTCCACTTGGTTGGACACGAATACCCTGTATGGCACGTGTACACATGTCTCTCGTTTTACCAACTCTTAATTCATCACATTATTGTGTTTTGTTTGATCGAATTCCAAATTCCCTAACTGGACTGATACATAGTTTCAGTTTCTTATATTCTGATGTTAATTCCATTTTTAAACTATTTAAGTGATGCTTATTTGTCCTATTGACTCATGTATAAGTGTACTAACTACTGTTAGTTTGATTTACACGTTGGATTTGATTTTTGCCCTTAGAAATGAGATTTCGATATAGGAATTGGACTGTTCAAACAGGCCAACTGATACGTTCCTGTTTCCTTGAAATCCTGAACTTAAATTCCATTTTTGAACTGTCAATTTAGTTCCCTGTTGGCTATTAGAAGCTGTCTTTTGATTTCATTTCCTTTTAAAAATTGAATGAATGTTTTATTGTCCTGTTCTTTACTGATAAGCCAAATCTGAGATTTATGTTCACTGATTTTCCATTTAATTCCCTGTTTAACTGAATTTGATTCGGATTTTGGACTGGGTTTGGGGTCCTTAGGGTAACTGTTAGCTAATAACTATCATTGGTTCTCATTCCTGAAATACTGGAAAACCTGAGAGTAGGTTTCACATTGATTGGTTTGTTTGACTGTCAATTGGTTTGTTGATATCCTGAGAATTTCACTCACACACCTGTGCAATTCCTCACACATCTATTCCTGTCACTCAGTCACACAGGTTCTCACACACACACATGATGAGAACACTGTCATGTTAACCTGTTTTGACATACATTCCTCACAGGAACTGAGCTGCACTTGGAATCCTGAGGTTACTCCATGACTTCAGTCCCATAGTCACACTGTTTTCACATTAGCTACTCACACACATACACAGGTTTCTATTTAATATACACACATGAGTGAAACCTGAACACAGTCCTGTGGTAGACTGACGCATTATAGGATTTCACTATTAGGATTTCAAACTAATGTGTAAACTGAGATTTATGCTTAAACTTGTGTATTGATTGGTTTTTAAATATATAGGAACCTAGTAAATATGAATGATCATTTGTTCTCAGGTTCCTGAGAACCTGATATGGGTTTAAGAACTGAAATCTGAACTGAGAAGTAGCCCCCTGTACATGACAAACACACACCACTGCCACAAGCACCCACACTATGAGCTGATTTTCCTTTCCTTCCACAGAAAATTGGGTTATGTAGACTGAATAGCTGAGCATGATTTCACACATTGGTTCAAGGTTGCAACACATTGACACATGCCTCACACACACACTGTTCATATCAACACACATGCTCACATGTAGCTTATTCACCTCACATGATTTTCCCTCTACCTCTGTCTTTTGCACACAGACACATAAGTGTATAATTGGTAACCTAATCTAGACACCATATACACACACTTGTGTATGATTATTACACACACACCCTCTAATCTAAATTCCCTGTCACATGTATCCTAGCTACACACTCACACATTTACATGCTCTTCTCTATCTATCTCTCTCTCTCTATATATATATTATATATGGCTAAATATGTTAATGTGATGAATAGAGATTTCCTACAGTTATATACATATATGTGTATATAGATATGTATATATATGGGTACAGATATATGGCCTAGTGTTGAATCCTCTTTTCATGTGCACCTCCATGATCACACACACACATAGCTTACATGCTAGTTCCTTCCTTTATATATATATATATATATATATATATATATATATATATAATTTTATATATATATATATATATATATATATATATATATATATATATAATGTTGAATATGCATGAATATGAGGTGCCCTTGATGTGTGACTTGTGTTGGCTTGTATAGCCTTGTGATTGGTGTGTGATTGCTAGACTAGGCTTGGTTAGGCCTAGTAAGACTTATTAGACTTGTTGGGTTAGGACTTGACCTAGTTGACCTAGTTTGACTAGTCTAGTTGACTAGAGTTGACCGAGAGTTGACTTTGGTCTAGTTTGACCTAGACAGCATGCAGATGCATAGTAGATTACATTCATCATCCTCTGTATACATCTTGACTTGTGTTGCTCTAAATAGGAGTCAGGTACCTCATCTCGGACAGTACATTTACTTCAGACATTCAGATACGAGGCGAGTACATTCTCTGATCATTTCATAACTTGCTTAGAATTATATTCCTGCTCTAGTTTACCTTATTTGATCCTGTCACGATATTATCACGGATTGGTACTATATGGATCCCTACATTGAGATGTTATCCCCCTCGGAAGCATCGGATACATCATGTCGTGTGTTTCATGTACATCATGTATTCCTCGCTCTCATGTTATTCATGTTTATCTTGTGCTTCATGCTCGTTCGTGCTCGCTCGTGTACTCTCATGTGCTATCATGTTCGGTCGTGTTTCTCATGAATCTCATGTATAACCTATACTTCATGTGCACTCATTTATGAGCCTTCATGTGAATTTTATGTGCACCCATTTATGGGCCCCTCATGTGAACTTCATGTGCACTCATGTATGAGCTCTCATGTATACTTCATGTGCACCCATTTATGGGCTTCATGTGAAAACTATATACGTAACATAACTTGTCTGGATCCTTGTGTATTGATTGGGGTATGGGGGAGTATAAATAGTCATGTGAACAATTCCAAAGTAGAATAGCCATGTACGCCTCTTTAGTATAGCCATGTGCAAATCAAGCCGTTCACATGTCGACTTTGTACTCTAAATCACTAGTCACTGGTAGCTCTCTCCTTATAGTAGATATTTCTATTACAGTTCTCTCTCTGTTTACATCATGTACTTTTTTCAAGTTTTATGTATCGTACTCTCTTGCATGTTTATATTCTCTAACCTGTTATGATCTGCGTGAGATATATTGTGCTCGTTCCTGTCCTGACTGGACCTGTTAAAAATTTTACAGAGGATGTTGAGGAACCCTGCACCCCTTACTTTGGAGCTTGCCTAGATGACACTCGCGACCTGGACCCCTGGGGAGGTTCAGGCAGCTGCGGAGGATGATATCCATTGCATAGTTTAGATAGTCTAGATTGTTTCTTTTTCATGTTTAGTTGTTGTCCTTATTTTCAGAGTTGTATAATTTGAGATGTTGAGACTAGTAGTTGTTAACTTATGTTATTTCATTCTGTTGTGCCTCAGTTGAGGAGTTTCTTATCTAATTCATCGTGCTATATTCTATCTCTAGATTGTGATTGAGTTGTACCTCTGTGTTGGCCTCCTTATAGAGAGTATTTCATGTTAGTTAGTTATAGTTCATGACCTAGAACAGCGTTCTACCGCCGATACTGCGGCGTAGGCTGGGCGCTGTTACGTACTCGTACCCTCACGGTGGGTGCGGGTCGTGACACGTTTTTAGTGGTGGCCCATGCAGGTCGAGTTTGTATAGTGGTATTCGAACTAGAGTACCACTAAAGCCTGCAGTAGGATTAGGATTATTTTGAGGTACTCAATCACATTAGGAAAAACTCTTAACTGGATTCCTGCCATCTAAATTCTTGATACTTCCTTGAATAACTGTCCTCCCTTGAATTATCGTTTCTATCTCAGTATTGATTCCTTGTTTGATCTGTCTCCAGGATGGTGATCGAGACACGATCGCATCGCTCTGGCCCAGCAGACTCTGGTGAGAGGCCTACCACCCCTCGCCCGATTGTGGACGCTGGGACCACAACACCCCCTATTCCTGCTCATATAGGAGCGTCTGCAGCTTTTGGGAGTGCACCTCCACCTGTCCGGAGGTCTTCCCCCATCATTCCAGATATGATTCAGCAGCAGTTACCTTCAGGGACAGTAGATGCGGCTCAGATATTTACCCTCTTCCAGCGATTCTTGGAGTCTCAGCAGCAGATACAGCAGTGCCAGTCTGCTGATATTCGACAGAGCATACAAGATACTCACCAGTTGGTCAGGACGACAGTAGAGCTGGTGGCTGCTCAGCCACAGGGAGGTCAGATGCAGCCGTATCAGCCGAGGACTCCAGACATCCAATCCTTTAAAAAAATGGGACCCCGAGACTTCAAGGGTACAGAAGGCATCATATACGCTGACGATTGGATAGATCACATTGAGGAGATATTCTGATTGGCACAGATACCAGCAGGATTACAGATCAAAGCAGCCGCCAGTCAGATGCAGGACTTGGCCCGTACCTGGTACCAGACGGACCCGAGGGTTGGTACAGCCGGTCACACCTGGGCAGCGTTCAAGAAACTATTCAAGGAGAAATTCTTTCCTGATACAGCACTCCGTGCCTTGGAGACGCAGTTCGAGAGTTTGGTTCAGGGGAACCAGACCGTTGAGGAGTACGCTGGAGAGTTCTGCCCTTTGAGCAGATTTGTCGAGGATCTTACTGAGGCCGGGAAGGCAAGGAGGTTCCGTAGGGGTTTGATCAGGGAGATCAAGTCATATACCAAGAGCGGCCGCGATGCCACTTTCGAGCAGATTCTGGTAGGAGCCATGACAGCGGAGGACGATATTGGACTGAAGGTAAAGAGGATACAAGATACTCAGGGAGCTAGTGGCAGTGCAGGCCCGGCCAAGAGGCCCCACCTGCAGATTCAGCAGCAGTATCCACAGCAGATGCCCCGCTTGCAGATTCAGCCACAGTATCCACAGCAGATGCCACCCCTACAGTTTCAGTAGCAGTATCAGCAGCCGAGGGCCTACCTTCAGCAGCGGCAGTTTCAGGACCGTGTACCCTTTCAACAGGCGCAGCAGCCACAGAGGCAGCAGCAGGCCTCGGAACAGCAGCTTGTCATCATTTGCCCCTTTTGTAAGAGACCAGGGCACGGTTGGAGCGAATACCGGAAGAGGCTGGGTATATGTTTACTTTGCGGAGGATCCGATCATCGGCTGAGAGAGTTTCCTGAGTCATCGGGACAGACAGTTCAGGGAGCAGGAGCTAGGGCTCCGGTAGACCAGCAGAAGGGATTACCCTTACCGACTCAGCAGCAGAGGTACATGCAGCATCAACAGCAGGTCAGGGAAGGCCAGCAGAGGCGAGCTTTCGCCAGGACAGTCGAGGATGCTCACGCCGTTGGAGATCTAGTTGCAGGTTCCGTTCTTTTGATTCCACTTCCGTAATTTCCTCTTATAGCTGTCTTGAAATTCGATTCCCTCTGTTCCTTGTTGGTTGATCAATTCTGTCCTGTTGTTCTTGTGTTACGTTTGATTTTCTTCTGAGATGAATCATATGGGCTAGGTCACCTCAGTTATGGGATCTAGAATCTTCGATAGTCGTGTTTAGCTGGCATAGTGAGGACATGTAGTCAGATTTAGGACGTATTTCTCGGGTGTGTGAATTTAAGGTTTTTGCTGCCAAACACGCGGCAATGCAAAAATTTTAAATACCATGATTCTAGAGATATGTGCCTTAGTCGAGGACTCTATGATTATCGTAGCCTAGCTCACTAACACGACGAAGATTCTGAGTATCATGATTTTGGACAGACGCATATGATTATCTGACGGTATGTTTGAGACTTTGATTGTGGGGTGTTTGACCTAGAAGGACTACTACCATCTTAAATTTCGAGGATAAAATTTTTCTAAGGTGGGTAGACTTGTAACACCCAGTTTCTAAAATGAGGGTAATTTTGAAATTTTGTATTTTAATTTATTTAATTATGATATTTAAATAATAATATGATTTTTGGTAATTTTTAATCATTTTTAAAACTATTAAAATTATGACTTGTGATTTTGATGTGCTGCTAGTGAAACCCGAGAGACTGTCTGACCGTGAGCCAACCAAGTGATTAGGGATATTTATTTATCATTTTTAGCCTAGGGGTAATTTGGTCATTTTGGCTTATTAGAATTATTGGTTAATTTATTGAATTGGTGAATTCTAGGTTGACTTTGACTTGTTGAGACTAGTAGACTAGCCTGGAACCTAACCCTAGCTATGGTAACCCTAGCCTAACTTGAGTTAACCCATTTTAGTTATTAGAGATTAGTTTTAGAATGAGAGGAATTGGTTTAGTGTAATTTAAGTCATGACTTATGGTTTATGAATTGGCTTATGACTTAACGACTTAATTAATCATGACTTAAGCCCATGGGCCAATTTAGGAAACCCTAACCCTAATTTTTACAACTTATGACCAGCCATAGGAGAGAGCCCCTCCCTATTTAATGTCATGTTGAGGAGTTCTTGCCTCTTTTAGAGTTTGACCTAGTTTTGAAGAAAAGGTATTTTTGCCCCTTCCAAAAATCCCCATAAATTCATTTTAATTCCTTTTTAATCCTAGTCTTTTGCATTAGGACCTAATTTCTGTATGTTTATCATTTCTGGAGGTTAATCTCAGTTTTGGGTTTATTTGGAGCTTTGGAGTTAGTTTTTGGAATCTTTCCATTGGAGCTTTCTTGGAGGATTGGCACACATAGGTAACCACCCTCAAATTGTGTTTTAATCCTGATTTTATTGCATGATGGCTTAGGAATAGGTGTCCCCTAGCTTTTGGAGGAATTTCGTGTCATTTGCATTAGGTTACTTGTCCGTTTCGGACACGTATCGAACCTATAGGCTAGGTGTTCGACGAAATGCCCGAACCGATTCGATTTGTAAATTTTGCAAATCTATTTGAATAGAATCCTTGATCTAGGTTTGTAGATTAATTTCTGTGAAGAGTGTTTGGTATTTTAGTGTCCTATTGTGTCAGAATTTTGGGTTGGACACGCCGTGCACACACGTACACTGTGTCCTGCATCACGGGCAGAATATCATCCGACACAGGACACGTGGACACGCCAAATTTTTTGTGAGTGTTAGGGCAGTGACTTTCACCATGCTCCCAAAATTTGGGAGCATTTGGTTGTGTGTGTGAGGAGAAATCCTCCCCGCACTGGTCGCACAAGCCACGTGCGGGCTGCTGTGCGCGCACAGTTTGTGCCACTAATACGCAGCTGGCACGGACACGACACGCATCGTGGTCACTGTGCAGGCGGTCCTAGGGGTAGCCCTACCCCTGGCGTACGTGTACGCAAGGCCACGTGTCACCACGTGGCCTGTGTCGCGCGCGGGACACGCGTGCATACGTCCACGACACTGTGCACTGTACAGTACACTTGTGTGTCCTTGAGTGTGTTGGACACGTTCGTGTCCACTTGGTTGGACACGAATACCCTGTATGGCATGTGTACACATGTCTCATGTTTTACCAACTCTTAATTCATCACATTATTGTGTTTTGTTTAATCGAATTCCAAATTCCCTAACTGGACTGATACATAGTTTCAGTTTCTTATATTCTGATGTTAATTCCATTTTTAAACTGTTTAAGTGATGCTTATTTGTCCTATTGACTCATGTACAAGTGTACTAACTACTGTTAGTTTGATTTACATGTTGGATTTGATTTTTGCCCTTAGAAATAAGATTTCGATATAGGAATTGGACTGTTCATACAGGCCAACTGATACGTACCTGTTTCCTTGAAATCCTGAACTTAAATTCCATTTTTGAACTGTCAATTTAGTTCCCTGTTGGCTATTAGAAGCTGTCTTTTGATTTCATTTCCTTTTAAAAATTGAATGAATGTTTTATTGCCATGTTCTTTACTGATAAGCCAAATCTGAGATTTGTGTTCACTGATTTTCCATTTAATTCCCTTTTTAACTGAATTTGATTCAGATTTTAGACTGGGTTTGGGGTCCTTAGGGTAACTGTTAGCTAATAACTATCATTGGTTCTCATTCCTGAAATTCTGGAAAACCTGAGAGTAGGTTTCACATTGATTGGTTTGTTTGACTATCAATTGGTTTGTTGATATCCTGAGAATTTCACTCACACACCTGTGTAATTCCTCACACATCTATTCCTGTCACTCAGTCACACAGGTTCTCACACACACACATGATGAGAACACTGTCCTGTTAACCTGTTTTGACACATATTCCTCACAGGAACTGAGCTGCACTTGGAATCCTGAGGTTACTCCATGACTTCAGTCCCATAGTCACACTGTTTTCACATTAGCTACTCACACACATACACAGGTACCTCATCTCGGACAGTATATTTACTTTAGACATTCAGATACGAGGCGAGTACATTCTCTGATCATTTTATAACTTGCTTAGAATTATATTCCTGCTCTAGTTTACCTTATTTGATGCTGTCACGATATTATCACGGATTGGTACTATATGGATCCCTACATTGTGATGTTATCCCCCTCGGGAGCATCGGATACATCATGTCGTGTGTTTCATGTACATTATATATTCCTCGCTCTCATGTTATTCATGTTTATCATGTGCTTCATGCTCGTTCGTGCTCGCTCGTGTACTCTCATGTGCTATCATGTTCGGTCATGTTTCTCATGAATCTTATATATAACCTATACTTCATGTGCACTCATTTATGAGCCTTCACGTGAATTTCATGTGCACCCATTTATGGGCCCCTCATGTGAACTTCATGTGCACCCATTTATGGGCCCCTCATGTGAATTTCATGTGCACCCATTTATGGACTTAATATGAAAACCATGTACGTAACATAACTTGTCTGGATCCTTGTGTATTGATTGGGGTATGGGGGAGTATAAATAGTCATGTGAACAATTCCAAAGTAGAATAGCCATGTACGCCTCTTTAGTATAGCCATGTGCAAATCAAGCCGTTCACATGTCGACTTTGTACTCTAAATCACTAGTCACTGGTAGCTCTCTACTTATAGTAGATATTTCTATTACAATTCTCTCTCTGTTTACATCATGTACTTTCTTCAAGTTTTATGTATCGTACTCTCTTGCATGTTTATATTCTCTAACCTGTTATGATCTGCGTGAGATGTATTGTGCTCGCTCCCGTCCTGACTGGACCTGTTAAAATTTTTACAGAGGATGTTGAGGAACCCTGCACCCCTTACTTTGGAGCTTGCCTAGATGACACTCGCGACCTGGACCCCTGTGGAGGTTCAGGCAGCTGCGGAGGATGATATCCATTGCATAGTTTAGATAGTCTAGATTGTTTCTTTTTCATGTTTAGTTGTTGTCCTTATTTTCAGAGTTGTATAATTTGAGATGTTGAGACTAGTAGTTGTTAACTTATGTTATTTCATTTTGTTGTGCCTCAGTTGAGGAGTTTCTTATCTAATTCATCGTGCCATATTCTATCTCTAGATTGTGATTGAGTTGTACCTCTGTGTTGGCCTCCTTATTTTCCATTATGAAATCAACCTTCATATTTCCTTTAACGTACACCTTCAAATATTATTCTCCTTAAATTTAAAATTTTCACAAAATCTCTAAATTTTTATAACTCAAAATTCTTGTGTTCTCTCTGTTCCTTGCCATTTTCTTACAATATCTTGTTCAATTTCGTATCGTCATCGAATACAGTTAAAATCTCTTCCCCATTACTAAATCTCTAAGTTTAACATCATAGCCTTAAAGTGAAATGTCTTAAGAATTAATAACAAAAAATTATCCAGTCCTCAAAAACTAAGTCGATCTCGAATATCATCAACAGTTATGAAATATATCTATGAATTATTCATACCCAAAAAATTTCTCTAAGTGTTATCGTTTCTAAATTGATAATATAAATCTCTTGATTTCATCCTCAATCTCAGTCGCATCTCTATCCCAAACCTATATAAAGGTCCATCATATTATATTCCTACCAAGATTATCATAAGAGAACAAATCAAGTCCTTTCCGAGTTAGATGATTTACGTTACTTCCTCGTCCTATCCAAAGTGAAAAAATATGGAGATTCAAGGATATCAAGTGTAGCTGATAGAATAGTTACGAGATTGGTGATTGATGTAATTGGGATAGAGTTAATTAAGATAAGGAAAAATGGTAATACAAGAAATAATGGCAAGAAAGAAATAATGATAAAATCTGTTCTTGCTCCTCTGTTAAAAAAAACCAATTTAAGATATAATCTGATACCATACACGTTTTCCTAAAATCATGTTGTCAGAATTTTGCCACGCCAGTAAGCATAACTGCAATAAGCGATAGAGTCCTTAACTAAGGTATACAACCTAAATTCATGTTATCTAGAATTCTTACCACGTCAACCGGTATGGCTCACTACCAGAATTTTGGCCGAAAAAATCCGTCGGGATACAACCCGTCGCTAAAAATATCCGTCGCTATGTTATCGCCATTCGACGACTTAGCGACGGATTACCGTCAGCAAGATTCATACAATTAGCGACGACTGGCCGACGATTTTCCGTCAAATCAAGTATCAGGAAGCTAGTGGTACTACTACTTTACCGACGGATGTGTCCGTCGAAAATACGTCGGCAATGTGTCGGTAAACGCGTATCAGAGAGTTTCTGATACACAAAATATGTCGCTAATCCGTCGCGAATAGTCGCTAATGGTCGACGGATGTGCGACTGATTAGCGGCGGGGTATCCGTCGCTTCAGTTCTGGAAATCTTTTATGTTTTCAGAACCTTGGCGACGGATAATCCGTCGCGAATCCATCGACCATTGTCGCTAGGTTGTCGCCAATTAGTCGCGACTTTGGCGATGGATTATGCGTCGCTAAATACTTACCGACTACTAGAGACGGATTGCTGATGACTAATCCATCGCTTAGCTTCTGGAAATCTTTCATATTTCCAGAACCTTGTCGACGGATAATCCGTCGCTTGGTAGTCGCCATCCGTCGTTAACTGGAAATGCTCCAGTTAGCGATGGATATTCCGTCGCTTTGTCGTCGCTTTCCGTCGCTTTGTAGTCGCTAGTCCGTCGCTAACTGGAATTTTTTTCAAAAAATTACATAAAACAGAGCAATCCCTGTTCACACAACATCCGAAACATCGAAACATCACAATATGCATCACACATCACACAAACCAACAAACCAATATACATCACACACCAATATACAAATATCCATCACAAATACATCACACAAACCAATATACAACACACATCAATACACAAATATCCATCATTTCAAACCATTATCCAAAACTTACCACCATTATTCAAAACTTACCACCATTATTTAGCCAATATCCAAACATTCATCAAAAACTAATATCCAAGTGATAATATCCAAAATTTACAAATATTCAACATTTAAAAACATTTCAAACCATTCAAATACAATACATCAATGAGAAGGAGGAGTTGGATCGATCGCTGGTGGTACTCCCTGCTGCGCCCGATGATAATACTCCTCCATCATGTATGCTGGCAGGGTATCAAGACATGGTCTGGAAGTTGGCGTAGCTGCTCTGACGACATCATGTCAAGGAGTGTCGTCACAGCAGGAGGCGGTACCAGAGGGGCAGCAGGGTCAAAAGAAAGATGTCCGACGAAAGAAGGACCGGGAGCAGCAGTAGACAGACCGGGAGCAGACGAACCGGGAACAGATGAATCGGGAGCAGACGGACCAGGAACAGAAGAACCGGGAGCAGTAGAAGGACGCGGATAGTATGTGGTTATATGCTTCCGTAAGGACGATACCGCCTCGATCAGATTCGCAAGCTGTGTCCTCACATCATCGCCTGTCGAGGTCGCGGAAGGAGGCGAGGGCGGTGGAAATCTCGGAATCGACGCCTGCAACGACGCCAGGGAGTCGCATCCGTAGAGGCGCCCTTTCCTAAAGTCGTCGACGGTATCTACGAACATGTCATCGTAGCGAGCGGCCATAGAAGAGGACGCCTGGGCGGGCATCGTTTCGCCGACATCCTCGACAGCAGATGGCTGAACCCGTCTAAGGGACTCATGATACGCAGCCTATCAAATGAATGTGTTTATACTATGAGTTTTCCTAAGTTATAATCTAAATCCTATGTTTCCCTAAGTTATAGTCTGAATCCTAAGTTTACCTAAGTTATAGTCTGAATACTTATAATTCTAACATAAATCTCATAAATGTAATTACTTACATTAGTCTCCTTGGCCCTCTCGTCGACGAAGCTCCCGTCCTTTTGCCTCTTGTACGTATACTGGAATACATCGTGCATGGTGACCGATTCTGCCTCTTTACCCTTTTTTACCGCCTGTTGGGACTGCATACAAAATATTAGTAGAATTTAATTAACTCCGTATATTAATAGTACCAAATTAAATAGTGGAATGAATTTACGGTATCTTACCAGATCTACACGCGTCGCTGCGTGGGGCCTTGATCCCCCCGTATGCAGATCCGCGACCCGACGATTTGCCTTCGCTTTCTCCGATTTCTGCTTGTACGCATGAGTATCCATCTTCTCTAAGATCTTCTCATAATACTCCCGTCGGATCCACTCCTTCTTCGAATGTGCCGTTCGAAGGTCATACACCGTGTCCCGTATCTTCTTCTCGGCAGCGCTTCTGTAGGTCCTACGGATCGCCTCCTCACGATGGAGGGGCCACCAGAACGTCCTCTGACATACAAATCCAATTATCATGTAATTAAAATATGGTTAATTAAGAGTAATTAATAATTAACCACAAGATATATATGTATATATACATATATATATATATATATATATATATATATATATATATATGTATGTATATATACCCTCATCTCGTCGAGCCAGATGTACTGCAACTCTAGGGGCACCTCAGAAAAATTGAGGTAGGTAGTTAGCCCGGATAATCTGCTCTAGAAGCCTGGCAGCATCCCATGGAAAAAACCTACAAAGAAGCAACGACTTGATTATTAACTTGAATAAATGAAACAAATTTAACAAATTAACTTAAATTTACTTACGATTCACCCGCGGGCCATAGCTCTCGTTGGAACTCGTCCATCGGCCTCTCTGGTGGCGTCGGAGGATCCACGGCTCCGCGTATGTACTCACCAGTAACCGGATGTAATTGAGTCCGGGGGTACCCGGGGGCCCACTTTGCAGTAACTGGTGGATCCGCTGGCGGAACGGATCCGTCAGCGGATGGAGACGCTAGCCTCGACGAAGGTGACGATAGCCCCGTGGCAGATCGACGGCGGATGAGTCTGTGCCTGGGGTACTCTTCGGGTCGGGATCGCTAGATGGAATCATATCCCGGGAATGCTGAAGGTGACCACGACCACTACCACCAGCACCACCACCACGACCACGCCCATGACCAGGACCACCAGCACCAGCACCACCAGCACCACGACCAGCACCACCACCATGAAGAGTGCTAGCCACCATAACCTGTAAATAGAGCACATAAACATAATTAACAATATAGAAGTATAAATGAATATAAAACTAAACTAAAATATATATACCACCAGCAGGGCGACGAGTGTCGCCGCGACGAAAAGGACTAGGAGTGCCATCTGCAAAAAGAAAATATATAATAAGTAGATGATCGAACGAAAAAAGCATGAACTCAAACAAGAATGCAGAAGTTTAAACTGAATTTACTAAGTTAGTTGTAAGTGCTTTTATGAGGTCAAACTAAATTCACATAATTGAAGTATTTTTAATATATACCGATATTTAATCTAATCATCGTCATCGTCTTCGTCCTCGTCCTCGGCCTCGGCCTCGTCTTCATCCCCATCCTCATCCTTATCCTAATCCTCATCGTCGTCTTTATCCTCATCCTCATCCTCATCCTTATCCTCATTGTCGACTTCATGTACTGAGCTTTGCTCATGGCATATTTAAGAAATACTTCTACGCCTGCCTGAAAATCGTCACTCACACCTATTTTGCTCTCCTGTTGTCGTTTGTACATCCATGTATGATCAACGAAGTAACGATCCATCACAGATGGATGTAAAAATCTGTATCGTAAGACAAACTAAACAGATACTCATAGAATTAGTTCGATACTAATATCGATACTCATAGAAATAGTCTGGTACCAATACCGATACTCATAGAAATAGTCCGATATCGATACCAATACTCATAGAAATAGTCTGATACCGATACTCATAGAAATAGCATTCCGATTCCGATCCGATACCGATACTCATAGAAATAGTCCGATACCGATCCGATACCGATACTCATAGAAATAGTCCGATACCGATCCGATATTGATACTCATAGAAATAGTCCGATACCGATCCGATACCGATACTCATAGAAATAGTACGATACCGATACCGATACCGCTACTCTGAACGAGTTCGATACCAATACTTGCTTGACTCTTGCTGCTATTAAATATTAAGACTGGCACAATTATCAAAAGAAAAGAAGAAAAAATCTCACAGCTATAACCAAAAAAAGAAACGTAAGAATCTTGCACATGTTGCTTGCGACAATCAAAGAAAAACCTTTCGGTTTTCCATCCTTTTACTTTCTTTTCTTTATATACTGTTCCCCAACCTCATCTTATTCACACTGAACTGAACCCTTGTTTATGAAGGAGTAGAGGTGGGGGGCCATATATATATGCCGAATTTTTAGTGCGAAATTTGTTCATATGAAACGTACTAAATACGATAAATCTAATCCGAATGTTTTTTGTTAGACAATTTTTTGACCAAATTTTTTACCATATTTTACTAATATTATGCCGATTTATACTCATATAAAAGTATAATTATATCACCAACAACCTAGTAATAGACCGTGGGATTCATGTAAAAAATATCACAGAATAATAAACATTCACAGAATATGAAACCTACAAACTAGTTATTTAACATTGAGGGTTTTTCTACTAGTTAATTTATGTTCATTCACAGAATAATAAACATTCACCGCAGACCCACACCTCCGGCCCCCTACCCCATCCCCCCGCGACCCCCAACCCCACCACCGCCGACCCCCACCCGCAGACAAACACCGCCGGCCTCCCTCCGCTCCACTACCCCCCCCGTGCAACCCCCACCCCCACCACCGTCGACCCCCACCCACAAACCCACACACCGGCCCCCCTACGATCCCTACCCTACCCCCTCCCTCCATGCGACCCCCACCCCACTACCGCCGAGCCCCACCCGCAGACCCACACCCGGCCCCCTCCGCTCCCTTACGCCCCTCCCGTGTGACCCCCACCCCCACCACCGCCGACCCCCTCCCCGCCGACCATATCACCGTCGACCCCCACCTTGAGAGAGAGAGAGAGAGGGGGGGTACCTGAGTGAGAGAGACCTGCGCGTAAGAGAGAGAGAGAGAGAGGTGAGAGAAAATTTTGGGAGGAATGAAAAGTTTCCCCCGTCGGTTCATTTTAAATTAGGGCTGGGTATTTAGCGACGGATTAGCGATGGATTATCCGTCGCTAATCCGTCGCTATACCCCCTTAGTTGGCTGACGGCCTATCCCTCGCTACTTGGTCGTCAAATTTTGCGCCAATTTTTTAACATTTTTTCGCCAAATTTTGACAAATTTGCGACGACCTAGCGATGCCATTTTTTGGTCTCTATGTTTCCGAACATTTAGCGATGGATTGGCGACCGAGTTTCGCCCTTAAAATTAAAAAATATAGGCTGATATTCGACGGCGACCGTCGATATTTAGTCGGTTGTCCGTCGCTCTTAGCGACAGACATAATCCGTCGCTAAACCTCCATCGTCAATTCACTGTTTTTGGAGTGGCTGCAAGAAAATCTAAATTTCCATAACTAGGCCATAAGTATAATCTAAAATCAGGCTCTATGTCCTTGTCCATGCTAGCCAGTATGACTGTGATAAATTCTAAACTCCATAAATAAGGCAGACATTTACCTTTTCCACGTCCTTATCAAATATTTTCAGTTATACCTTATATAAAATAATTTAGATAAAAAAATCAAAATCACATGAATATCAAGAATTCAAAACATTCAACAATGAATCCATCAAAATCAAATTCAATAACAAGGAGTAAGGTGAATTGAACTAAAGAAAAAGATTTCAAATCCAAGCTCAAAATAAGATTCTCTAGTGGGTCGTCCTAGGAATCTCTCGAGGAATTCTAACAGTGATGAGTATCATATCATTCTAACACTTACTTCCTATACTCTATAGCAGCTCGTAGTAGTACAACTAAGTCGTTGTACTACGCGATATCGCACAAATACAAATCTCGACCTGCATGGACCACCACTAAAACGTGTCACAACCCGCACCTAGTGTAGGGGCACGAGAAGTGGGTACGTCCAGCCTACGTCGCAGTGTCGACCGTAAACGCTGTTCTAGGTCACAATCACAACTCAATCTATATGATATAATCTCAAACGAGGACAATCTCAAGGATACAGTCTCAATCCCAAAACTAGAGGTAGATAATCCACGATAAAATAGATAACATCCACAAGAGGGATACAACCAAAATGAATAAGTCAAGTGTTTAACAACACAAATCTCAATATCTAAAATAAAATCTCTCCAGGCAAACAAGAATAAGATAAACAAAACTCTAGACATCTAGTCCAAGCTCTACTAGTGTCCTTTAGGCTAGCTATGATCCTCTAAGTTACCTGTAAATTTATCAACAGATCCAATCATACATAAACAATCCATCTCTCACACAGTTCATGTTATGACAGAAAATATAAAGCAAGCTATAGAATAAAGTAAAACAACTTGATTAAACATGAAAAAGGAGAGAGAATAGATAACAAAAGGTATCTATATATGGTTAGAGAACTGTAAGTGGCTAAGTGATTTAGAGTACAAGATTTATGTGAACGGCTTTGAATTTGTGCACATGATTACACTACAAAATTGCACATGATTACACTACTTTGAATGTGTTTACATGACCACTTCTACTCTCCCGTACCCCAATCAATACACAATCTAACAGGTTATGTTATTGTACATAAAGTTTATATAGAAGCTCATGAGATCATGAGAGTACATAAGACACATGATACATGAACAATAAGAGACCATGGTGTAGTACCCTAACCCGCAAGATGCCTTATGATGGTGGTTGGTTCGATGAAGCCTTGTTAGACTTGGAAATATGCAAAGGACCACTTGAAAGACTATACGATTCGTGGCGGGAATCGTCTTATAAATGTGAGTAGTAGAACCCTTCGAAGATCCTTTAGCTTCACGCTTAAAATAAAGGATAGTATGTATGTTTTCTTACTGATTTGCTCAATACGGCATCCAGGGGTCACGGACCGACCATATACCCTGTTTCAATAAGCGGAATGCATTAGCTGTCCGCTCTCTGGTTGGGCAGTAAGGGTCGGAGAAGGACATCACTCGTTCTTAAACCAGCATTCTTAAGACCAAAGAGTCGGGCGAAAAAAGGGGAGAGCTCTCTGTTCCTGGTTCTCCTGTCTGGATTCTCCGGAACCACAAGAATCCTTAGAATGGGATTCCAACTCAGCACCCCTTTTTTAGATGGATGAAATAATAAAATATTTTTATTTCTTATTTTTTGTCATCCATATCTATACACAGAATTCTTATCACGATTTTGAACTAATGCCTAATTCGTTCTTTATATTTATTGGTATAACGAGTATTTATTAAAGGTTAAGTTATCTCTAAGCTGTTTGAAATCCCCATGGATTGGGGTTACGATGGGAACCTATGTGGATGTCTTCGTCTGTTTATGCTCTAACGTCAGGCGGACTAAAGATGCCTCTCTGTCGCCCGTTCCATCGTATGATATGGGAATGATTTTTTGCATGGAATTCGAAAAGATAACGAAAGGTAAATAATCACCTGAACGACTCTATGTTGCTAGATGAATTGTATGCTTGTACGACGTGGCGATGAATTCTATGACAGGTGAAGGCAAGGTCCCAAATACTTGGGCGGTGAGTATATCGAGCCTTAGCTCGACGAATAGATGGTAACACAGATGTTAAGACCCAAGAACTGGGCAGTGAGTATGCTTAATTACGTCCGAATGAATGTATGCTAAAGCAGATGCTAAGTCCCAAAAGATTGGGCGTGATGCATTGAGTTGGTTGGAAAGATGTATGGTATCAAAGATGTGAAAAAGAGATTGGTTAACAACATTCTATTATCCCTCGTCGATGGAATGTTGATTACGCCAGACCCTGGAAAGATGGTAAGATGGCAATACGATTGAGAACGGTGGCTGAGCATTTAGTTTTTTTCCATGTATTATATGTTTTCTTCTTAGATAAGTTGTATATACTTGCATGGTCATGGACAACTTGTATACAAGGTATTCCCAGAACGGTAATCTACGGCCACGGACCCAGTTCATCCGGGGGAACAAAGATGGTGTCGACGTACTAACATCGGTATTTTGGGACTTGCAGTGGGGGCTTGCAACCGCCTACTGAAAGGACGCCAAAATCCTATGGTACTAAAGTAGTAGTACGTGTTCGAAAACCTTCCATGGATTTGCACCACATTCGGATTTAGCTGTTCGTCTGTAAGATGGTCCAGATGGCGTGTCTCCAGTGACTTTCATATAGATAGTCTAGTGCTAATGATGTCTTATGCAGCAGAGTAAGTTTTTACTCAAATACAGGAAAGGATGTTGGCTGTTGGTAAGAATCACCTAAACGGTGATATTTATATTGAATCATGATATTGTTTCTAACAATGTCTTGTGCAGCTGAGTGAGTATTATAAATGTACAGGGATGGCTACATGACCGTGGGTAAATCGCCAAAGGGTAATATCATATTGCTTTAAATTATGTTTGGCTATGAGATTTGTATGCTCTACCTCTTGTCGGCTATAGATATGAAATTGACCCTAAGGCACGACAAAGACCACTGTTAATAATGTTCTATATCATGATTACTTAGTGTTGTCTTCTTACGTGATTGGGCCGGCAACCGCTCGCCAGTACATTGATGATGTACTGACCCACATTGTGGGCAATATTACAGGTGCTTGCGTATGGAAGAATCGTTTGATCAGTGCTTGGCATCGATGAATCGGATGGGTACAGAAGCTCTTCTTTCAAGACGATATCTTCTGCTATACGGGACATAATGTATGGAACAGTATAACTCAGCTGTACCAGTAAGATTGTAGCCAAATTGGCAAGTTTATTGTAAAGAATCGGCATATTCAGTTGTAGCCTAAAGGGCAAGTGTATACATTTAGTTGGCTATTCAAGAGTCTTGTAATCAGTTATAAACCCTGTATTCCGTTACAAGTCTTGTAATCTATTGCAATTATCAATAAAGAGTTATGTTTCTTCATATCTTGTGTGACTTCAATTTATCTGCCTGGTTTTGCTGCGTTGTCGTTGTTTTTCTGAGAAATACCAGGAACTGTAATAGTTTTGCCTTGTACAAGTGCAATCTAGACTTGTACGGCATCATGCCCAATGGCTAGTTTTTGATCCTCCGGGATCGGGATTCGATCCTCCAGGATCGGGTGTGACACATGGAATACATGACGTTCGTGAAAAGCACATGACATAATGTATTCGATGCACCCGAGGGGGTACATCTCATGTAAAGATCTATATAGTACTAATCTGTGATAACATCGTGTTAGCATCAAGTAATTAGTCTATAAAAGAATAATTCCTAGCAAGTATGAAACGGTCAGATAATGTACTCGCCTGATAACCTGAACAGCTGATGAGAATAGATGTCCAACTGGAGTCACAGTGTCCAATTTAGAGCAACACTGTTACAAAGTGTCTAACTGAAATAAAAGAAGTTTACAATGCACTCTATATGATTCTAGGCCATTCCAGGTCAATCAACTCTGGTCAACCATTCTAGTCAAACTAGGTCAAAGTTAACTATTGGTCAACTCTAGTCAACCATTCCAGTCAACTAGGTCAAACCTAAGTCAACTAGTCAAATGTTCTAAGTTTGTCAAACTTAAGTCAACATGTCGTTTTAGACCCATTGGGTCAATTTTAGGTCAAGTTTGACCCACAGTTGACTTTTGGTCAACTTGGTCAAACACCAATCAATTCTAGGATAGGCTAAGATACCAAGGTATTATCATAGCTATATCTTAACTAGGTATCTAACATAACCTATGTCTACTTATATATCAATACCTATATATATAATCTATCACAAACATACCATAGTAATATATATATATATATAATATATATATATATATAATATATATAATATATATATATAATATATATATATATAAAGGAAAAGATATTAAGTATGTGTGTGTGCGGACTGTGCAAGGGGTTGGAACCTACAATCTCAGAACTGAGATTGAAAACATATACTCAAAAATGACTCACAACTATCAACTATATCAATTACCCATTAACCTATAGGTATCCCATATTAATTGTCACTACCATATTTTATATTGGGGGTATTTTGGTCATTTGTGAAATTTTTTGAATTTATTTTAATTTATTGAATTGGTGATTGTGATTTTTTGACCTTGACTAGTTGAGATTTTAGAGACTAACCTAGGTGTTGACCCTAGCCATGGTGACTTGGTTAGCATAATGAGATCCTAGTCTAACTTAAGTCAATCTAAGTTAGTCATTAGAAATCAAGATTTGAATAGGAGGATTAGTGATTTTGGTTCATAGGCTTGAGACTTAGAATTGAATTCATGACTAGGGCACTAGGCCCATAGCCCATTAGACGAAACCCTAACCCTAATTTTAGCAATGTGGCCGACCCCTAGGTCATTCCCCTCCCATAAATAATCTCCTCATTAGTTTCTTGCCTCTTTTGTATTGAATGAATACATAGAAAAAAGAAAGGTATGTCCATTCTTCCCCAATCCATAGATTTCTCATTTTAATTCCCTTTTAACTCTAATTTCTTGCATTAGAGCCTAATACTCTCCTATTTTCTGTTTGTGAGAGTAATCCCAGCTTTCGGTTAATTTGGAGCATTTGGCTAGCAAGAAGATACCCCCCTATTTGAAGCTTTTCTTGCTATTGGCACCTATAGGTAAAACTCCTCAAATTGTGCTAATATTCTATTTTTTTGCATCCTAACCTAGATCTAGGTGTCCCCTAGCTGTCCCTAGAATTTGGGTGAAAATTGTGTCCGTTTGGTGTCCGTATCGGACACGTGTCATAGTGTATGTGTTGGTGTTTGATAGAATGTCACTTAGGATTCAATTTTCGTGTTTTGTAAAACTAATTGCATGAATCTCTAGATCTAGGCATGTACTTTAATATTTGTGAAGACCGATCGAGTTCGTGTCCTTGCTGTCCTATTTTGTACTGGACACGCAGCACGGGGGCTCGGCGGGTGTCCTGCTACCCGTGTCTGTTTCTCTACGGACACGGCACGTGGTGACACCAAAATTGGTGTGTACGTACACGAGATGACTGACACTAAGGCTATAAATTTCATAGATTCTATTTTGTGATTTGGAAGATATTTGAGCCCGCACGGATTTTGTGCTGGCATGCACAGTCGGCCATAGGGCTCTGACACTGGCTTCGTGTCCCACATAGACACATTTGGACACGACTTAGGGTGGTCAACCCCTACCCTAGAGGTGCCCTAGACACGAGTGCATGCGTGCACGAGACTGTGTTCGTGTATGCCGTTAGTATTTGTGTTATGTGGACACGCTGTATCCGGCACTGAGTGACACGAAATGACACTATAGACACGTGCACATGTATGACAATGATTACCAACCTCTAAATTGTTTATTATCTGTTAATTTCTAATTCGAATTGTGAAATTCCTAATTTTCTGATACATGTAACTGTCAGTTGGTTTCTGATAATTTAATGAATGTATTGGACTGTTGATTGATTAAATTCGTACTGTTGGTTCACTAATCCATATCTGGAATTAGCCTACATGCTAGGGGTTTATGATTGGCGTGAGAATTTAGTTTTTATTTGCATTTGGGCTTGGGATTCATTGAACTGATACACTGTTATTGATACACTATTTTGAACACACCTAAACTGTGGTTTACATTACCAAAACCTGAGAGTTGAATTGCCATGGTTTTCCTGAATTGGTTGGTCAATTTCAATATTGGTTCACCTATTTTCATCTAGGTTTAGTTGCCAATGGGAATCATCATGGTAGTGTTGACAAATGGGTTTCAATTTCCTAGGACTGTCTAAACTGGGATTTGCAAACACTGACATTGCACTGTTATATGTTTACACTTTCATTCACTGCCTTAATAACTGAGAACTTAACTGTCATGTGCACTGAGTTATGACACACACCACTAAAATCTGAGATTGACACATTGTCTTCTCCTATACACACTTTTGAACTGTTGAAATCTAAGAACCACATTGGTTCATAGGAGTACACACACCCACACAGATTTGTGTTCACTATTGAAAATCTGAGAATATGTTCTATACACACACATGTTTACACACAAGTACACATTAACCTGAACTGTTAACCAGAAAACTAAGATGAGTTCACTCACACACTCCAGAAAACCTGAGATTGAAAACTGATATGCCACACTACATGTATTGACACAACCATGTCACTCACCACCCCTCTACACTATGCATTAACCTAAAATTGTCACACATATACACAGGCACATGTCACACTGTTTTTCCTATTCACTTGCCACACACTCACACTCTCCACAGGACACTATATCCCCATCCTTCTATATTGTATTTGTATATATATTTGTATATTATATATATATATATAATATATTATATAATATATATATATATATATATATATATATTATAATATATATATATATATATATATATATATATATATATATATATATATATAATATATCTATATAATATATATATATATATATATATATATATATATATATATATATATATATATATAATATATAATATATATTATATATATATATATTAAAAACCTTGTTGATAATGTAATTTAATATAGATTATGCATATTGTCTATATAAATAGTGTTATATAGATATAGGTAAGTGTATTGTGTTGCCTATATAGGTGTGTTGGCATATGGCCTATGTAGTGTCCTATGGGTACCCTAATATGCAAGTTTGTGTATATGGGATGTATACACATGAGTTTAATGTGTTGTTAGGCTAGTGTGACTTGAGATGATGTTGTGCTTGCGGATAGTCTTGGTTTAGGCCTAGTAAGATTGTTGGTTGGTTTGACCTAGTTGACCTAGTTTGACTAGAGTAGTTTTGACTAGAGTTGACCAAAGGTTGACTTTAGCCTAGATTGACCCAAACATCATGTAATACATCGTAGTAGTTTATTTTACCAATTTGGATATGTTGTGACTTGTACTGTTCTGAATAGAGCTACACCACTCCTCAGGCAGTATTTCATTCAGACACTCAGGAGATCAGGCGAGTACATTCTCTGACCGTTTTATACTTGCTAGGACTATATTCTTGCCCTAGATTATTTTATTTGATGCTGACACGATGGAAATACGGATTAGTCTATATGGATCTTTTCATACGATGTTCTCCCCCTCGGGAGCATCGGATACTCATGTCATGTACGATTCACTTTCATCATGTATCCTGTGCTTTCACCATTCATGCACTCTCGTGATTCATGTACTCTCATGTCACGGAGCCCCATGTTTTATTCATGTGCACACATTTATGGGCCCCATGTGAAATCATGTAGAATAACATAACTTGAACAGATCCTTGTGTATTGATTGGGGTACGGGGGTATAAATAGTCATGTGGACAATTCCAAAGTATGTAGCCATGTACAACCTCTCATGTTATTATCATCCGTTCACATGTCTATCTTGTACTCTTAATCAATGTCACCTGTAGCTCTTCACTTATAGTAGATATTTCTTACAGTCTTCACTTTTACTTATGTATATTCTTAGCGTTTCAGATATCTTCTCTATTGCCTGTATTATTTCTGTCATGATATGAACTGCGTGAGATGTACTGTGCTCGCTCCCGTCCTGACTGGACCTGTTGAAATATTACAGATGACCTTAGGAGCTTGTCCCACTTATTACGGAGCAGGCCTAGATGACACATATGAGCTGGACTCTCAAGAGGACCCAGCACTGCAGAGTATATTACCCCAGTAGACTAGGCTAGTTAGCTAGACTAGTATATGTTTATCTTCATGTCTTGTTGGATACACTTTTACTTATTGGGGATTTGTTATTCGGATTTGTGGAGTGTTTATATTAGACTTTTAGCTATCACTCTTATCTTGTATTATCATCTGTGGATTCTGTGATTTCATCTATTCTATCTTATCATACTTTCTCCCTTAGTTATGATTGAGTTGTACTTTATTATGTCACCTCCATTTGGAGTGTATATACTATATGTACCTTATAACTGTTTGATGTATGTGACCTAGGACAGCGTTCTACCCGCCGACACTACGGCGTAGGCTGGACGTAACCACTTCTCGTGCCCTACACTGGGTGCGGGTCATGACATTAATACCTTAATCTAAACTCAATACCCAAAACAATATCAACCCAAGTCATCAACACAAAACTGGACACTCAACCTTTGTACACTGAGGTCAACAAATCTAAAATTTGAGCTAACTCAATGATCAAAGCCCATATCCCAAAATCAGTACAAAATCTATCTATATATATATATATTTAGATATATATTTATATAATATATCCAGTCTCCCTGAGCCGCAATGTACCCTTAAACCTCGACCGCAGGAACCTGAGTCGCATGAGCCGGCTGATTCTTGGCCGCATGGCCTTAGCCTGGCCGCATGAACTCATTTTCCTGAGCCAGCTGACTCCTTCTCCCCCCCCAGCCTTGTTCCTTTGTTATTTTAATTATTTTATTATGCTCATATCTTATGACCCATTGTGTAACTTGGGTCTCTTGATAGAATGCTTATACTATGTTATCCTGCACCTGTACCATGAACATGACAGTGACCCTAGTGGTGTACTCTCGACAAGTAACTTGACATGATAGTGGCCCGCCGTGGCGCACTCTTGACAGTAAACCTGACATGATATATCTTGATGTGCTGTTGCGACGGCTAACATAACCTGACAAGTATGAATGACTTGGACCCGTGGACGATTGTGCTTGTACAAATAAATCAGTCTTGTCTTGCATCATGCCTAGGATAGGGACCCCTGGTACCACGGTCAGGGTACCTACTGAAATCGACTAAGGCTAATAACTAAATAATCCAGTAGTCATGAAGAGATTTTTCCTAGCTACAGGCAATCCCTTTATCTGGGCACCCCACCTGGGATCTGTAGCCTGCCGTCGAGTAGGGCACATTTTCAGCACACAGTCATGTGGTGCACCCTTCAAGTTACTTAAGGGTACATACGTTTCTTCGATGATGTACCCACCTGAACTCAACCCCTAATTGCGTCAGGATAGCCTGGATGGTCTCAGGCTTGGCTGTGGAATAATCTTACTGCATCTTGCTAGTAACTAGGCCTGTGACAACCCTAGTTTGTTCAAGTATCAAGCCGTACTTATTGCTTGGCCGTCATTGTTGGATGAGGTATAATTAGCCTAGTCTTGTCTTGATCCTGTACAAGATGGTTACATGATCTGATTTCTTATATTTATCTTGCCGATAAATGGTGGGAAACCAAGTTTTGTTCAAATGAAGGGTTACAACCCGATCCTTGTTTGTCTACGGGTTGTAACCTGGTTATCTGAATAGTTTATTGGTTATCCGTCGTATATCATCCTGATATTTTTTTCCATATTTCCAGTTCTTACTATTTATTTATACTCTTGTGCTAATTGCTGGTTTAGTTCTTAAGTGAAGCCTCCTTTGTTGCACTTGCTCTTTCTGGGGTCTGATCCAGCTGGATTTGTTTGGCCAGATATCGGAGCAGCTCCAGAGGATCTACCGACCTTCCAGCCAGATGGTGACCACTAGACGGAATCCTAGCAACGAGTGGGTTTATTTTGACTCTTCCACTATATTGTAAAATATTCTTTGAGGCGTTTAGCCGACGAGCACGTGTTAGCTCGATTGCACTTACTTATTGTCTGCCTACAGGCTGTAAATGATTGGTAAATCCTAGGGTTGATCATGTATGACTGAAACTCTTGCGAGTTTTCACATTTTGTAATGACTAGCTTCGTGATCATCCAAATATGTAATGTATGGGACGCCTTACTATTGTATATTTGATGTTTTAATATCTTGTGACTGTTATTACTTGCTTGAGATTGAGATATTAGGCTTGTTCATGACCTTAAAAGACTGATGACTTGTAGTTAAACCCTCATATATCTAGACAGCCGTGACCGTATAGCGAGATGGATTCCATTTCATTATACGTAGCTGGCTATGTATGCCTACGCTCTCCAGTATTCTGGTTCTGGGGCGTTACATGGTTTAAGTGGTGGCCCATGCATGTCTTGTAAATCAAGATATGTGAGGGTTTACCGAATAGATGTCTCAATCAGCACTCGCCCTTGATCTCTACTCGTATCTCCTAAATCCCTGAAATCTTGACCTGATCACAAGCTTGTGTCGTTGATCTGTCCTGGTCCTT
This sequence comes from Iris pallida, assembly GCA_029216955.1. NCBI lineage: Eukaryota > Viridiplantae > Streptophyta > Magnoliopsida > Asparagales > Iridaceae > Iris > Iris pallida. The sequence goes on from JANAVB010033220.1 coordinate 14,838,123, forward strand.
CCTTATTGTTCCCTATGTCGTCTTCTTCAGCGGCATTGTTCCTGGACCTGCCGATCAGCAAGGCGGAGCACATGAATCGAGATATGACACAGTATGGAAATGGCAGCACATACATGTGTAAGTAAATTTTGTTAACATAGACACGTGTAAGTAAATAAGGTTAATGTAGACATGTGTAATTACATACTATCTTGCACGATAAGAGATACGACATGAATCCATTTTGTGTTACATTCATGTGTAACATAATATATTATGACAAATACACTATATATAGTTTAGGAAATTTGGTTTAGGTACAACACATTACATATAGACGTTAACACCTTATGAATATATGCGACAAGCTAAGCCTTTATGTAACACGTTACTGCTATTACTAACATTTTACGGATATTTGAATTGTGAATAATAGTAATTCATTAAATCTACTTTTATGGAAAAAATATTGCAATTCAAATGGTTAATGCCCGTCGTTTAGAGAGTGAAGGTGAATAGAGGTACCAATACTGACCAACAATATATATATATATATATATATATATATATATATATATATATATATATATATATATATATATATATATATATATATATATATATATATATATTCTAGACCATTTGATGTAAATGAATTTATGATATTTTTAGTAGGAGAGAAGGATGCTAAAATAGTCTGTATAGAATCCTTAACAAGTAAATTCATATTGGTTCGCTTCTACTTTAAAATGGAGATTTTAGATATTGTCTATGAAAAATCTATAATATTCTCCTCAGATTGGAAGTAGTAGCTCCGATACCTCGATCTATGACAACTGAAGGTTTCAAACTCCGGCGCCCGCAACTCCGACAACTTCGAACTCCGTGGTCCCAGCTCTGATGTATTCCCACAATGTCAGATTTGTTGATACTTTATTTTAATAGCTAGAAGTGCCTTACCCTTCCAATAATGGCGGATACAAGTATTGCTGCTACTTGCTACTGCAACAACAATAAAATCCTTGATTTGGCCTACCTTACGACCTTTATTCTAAGCTTCTTCCTGAACTCCATGGCTGCAGTAGCAATTTCAGGACTTTAGGCAGCAGGGGGGCCAAAATATTACATGTATAATACATTTAGCTGGCCTTGCTGATAAGTTCCATTGCAAAGAAGTCATCATTGATGCAAAATAAAACCAACTCATTGCAAAATAAAAATGTTCAACTTGAGCAAAGTTTGATAAATAATACGAGATTTTTATACAAAACAACCATCTGGAACAACTTAGCCAAACTAAGTTTCTGTAACCATGTAAAAATCGCCAATGGCATATACAAACCTGTCAAGAGTGAGGGGTACAATCAACCAATTCTATATTTACCAGAATGGATGAAGCTCATAATAGATCTTGGGTTAGGCAAGGAGTAGAGGGCTTGGTGGTTGACACAAATATTTGTGATGGTGATGATGACCATGATGATAGTGGTCATGAGTAGCAAGTTTATAGCTTATTTTGCAACTATTTGTGATGGATATCAAATTACAAACTTGTATCTCTTAGCTATTTTATATCCTTTCAAGATGTTGGTTGTTTTATCTACTGTGATTGAACGTTGATGAATTTTGCTTATTTCAGTGAATGTTGATTAATTTTGCTTATTTTCTTTACTTCATTCATTCTGGTAAATGTCGGGATATGAGAGGCAAAGATTGGAAAATATTACTAGAAATAAAATGAAAATGGATGCTTTGAAATTGCAACAAGCTTCAAAGCATGTAATGAATTCCAAGATGGTTACTCGAACAAGTTCGAGTAAGATGGGAAAAAGAAGCACAAGTGAAAGAGATGATGAGTACATCCCCGTCGGTGATGACTTACTTAGCGAGGAAGATAGCAACCATAATGAAGAATCTTTCGACCCTAAAATGAAGTGGGTAATAATTTTGATATCAAGTCTTGTGTCTTCTGTCTTCATTCATTGGAATATCTCACTGTTTTTCTTACGTTGCAGGTTGCAAACAATGATGACTCTTCTGTCCCTAAAATGAAAAAGGTTAAAAATTTGATCATAAGTGATTTTTTTTTACTGTTCCAGTCTATAGCTTACTACTATGGTTGCAAATGATGAGGAAAGTAACATCTGGGGTCCTCGAGTCTTGATCCTCTATTGGTGCTGGTCTTGACCCTCTAACAATGCTTGCATTGCCAATGTCTAGTGAGCTCTGATACGTTCTAATACACCAGTGTGCACTTAAATTTCTTCTGATACGCCACTGTGCAATTGATACTTCTTCAGATACTCGGGTATCCTGCTATGGTGGTTTGGTTCTTCATTGGTAGAGCTGGTTGAGCCGCATCATGGATGCGATTAAGCTCTTGCCGACCCACGGTGAGCTTCGATCTGATGCCTAGCTTCAACTTGATCGTAGAGGAAGAGTATTTTATTATGGTTTGAGCTTCCTTGCATAGATTTTTATTATGGTTTGAACTTCCTTCTATGTCTTATTTGTGTGTTGGACTATCTTCACAATTCTGGATATTTGATCCTCATATTTTGTCGAGGATGAGCATTTTTCCTTTTCTTTATATACATATTGAATCTAATTTTCGTAGATCTAATAGAACACATGTATCAAATGATGAGGAAAGCAACATCCGGGGTCCTCGAGTCTTGATCCTCCATTGATGCTGGTCATGACCCTCTGCCAATGCTTGTGTTGCCAATGTCTAGTAAGCTCTGATATGCTCTAATACACCAGTGTGCACTTAAATTTCTTCTGATACACCACTGTGCAATTGATACTTCTTCTGATACTCAGGGATCTTGCTATGGAGGTTTGGTTCTTCATTTGCAGAGCTGGTTGAGCCGCATCATAGATGTTATTGAGCTCTTGCAGACCCACAGTGAGTTTCGATCTGATGCATAGCTTCAACTGGGATCAAATCTTAGAGGAAGAGTATTTTACTATGGTTTGAGCTTCCTTGCATAAAATTTACTATGGTTTGAACTAACTTCTATGTCTTATTAGTGTGTTTTTTGCATGGCTTACTACTATGGTTTGAACTTCCTTACGGCACTGTGTTGGACCATCTTGACAGCACCTACCTATATACTGCTACATTTATTATGCATTTTTAGGTTGCATACAACAGTCCTACGCGTAGGTCATCTCGTATTGCAAAGAAATTTATAAGGAGTGCATCTACCAAACTATTTTAGTGACACTGTTGGTGCTATTGCTATTTTTGATTAAGTTGGATGCTGCCAGAAATGGTGTTCCTTCTATTTATTACATATTTGCATATACTTTTGCATAAATAGTTTTTAACCTTGCAGTTTTCCTAGCTAGATAGCAAATTATTGAGAGCTTTGTGTGACAAATGTCATGTCACTTCTTATGTTATCTATCATCAACCACTTCCATATGCTTTAATGTCCAGTCCAGAAAATGTGGTTTTCCTAAGATATTTATACATGCATTGACAACTAGTGGCAGTTAGTTAAAATGTGCGAGTGTCAATAGTATAGGTCACATATCTATTACTTCAATTCTATTAACTTGACCAATTAGTGTGTGGATTGGCATTTGCTGAAGGAATAAGTAAAATGAGGTCTTGAGCTTGTCTTTGCTTTGGTTCCTTCCCATGCATGTCCTGGGTGTCATGGGGTTAATGACAACCATCAGAAATGGGACAAAACCTTAAGGGATGTCATGGGGTTAATAGAATGGGATTAATGACAACCATCAGACATTTGGTTCCTTCCCATGCTTTGGTTACTTCCCATGCATGTGCTGGGTGTCATGGGGTTAATAGAATTCTCTGTTTTCTCTTTTTCCTGGACCGATTTTTGGACTTAACTTTTTATATTGTCTGTACAGATTTTAACTTTTACATTGGTTTTTTCTAGCTTATTACTGTAATTCTTGCTAGAATAATTGTAGTTCCCATTAAAAATGTTTCCCAATTTTTCCCATCTTTACTTAAAGCTTCCTTTTTTTACTTGAAGTTTCCTTTGTCACTTGAAGCTTTTTCTGTACATTGTTTTTTCCCAATTTTTTTGTATGCAGGTCTGTACAGTTTGAAAGAACTGTTAGTAGGTTTGTACAATTTGTCTAAACATTCACAAACTAATGTGGTCTAGTCTGTACAATTTGGAAGAACTTGTCTTTCTTTTCTGGTTGTCGTGTACAGTTAGCAGGTTGCTAATATATTGGCATATCTTCATTTGCAGGTCCTTCAAAAGCATTATGGATATGCTAAAATGATGGGCGACGATCTTGTGATGATAAAAAGTTTGGGTTAATTTTGGGTTGATGTTGGATATACTAAAAACATGGTGTAATGGTGGAGACAATGGGTTCATTTTGTAACTGATGTTGTGGGTGATGTATAGTGTTTTAGATTTATTTTGGAAAAGGTGGTTAAAGATGCTTAATGGGTTCAGCATTTTGTATGTAATGGTGGAGACAATGGGTTCATTTTGTAACTGATGCTGTGGGTGATGTATAGTGTTTTGGATTTATTTTGGAAATAGTGGTTAATGATGCTTAATATTAAGCTTTTTGTTGTTTATCAATTGAACATATAGAGTTATATATAGATTTTGTTGTCTTCTACTTAATAGTAAAGAATGCTTGATGTTGTTAAGCTTTTTTTATATTGGAGCTCTGATACCTGGAGATACATCTGAGGACAAGCTTGACAACGGCCATGATCATATGAATTATGTGTATTTAAATTGTATGTTTTATAGCTGAAAAATACAAACAATAATTTTATAAGTATTACTTTTGGGACAGTTATGTAATTGTCCTAGATATGCAAAGAAGGGTATTTACAAGAAATTTTAAAGGTGTTTGGGTGATTTTTTAACTTTTCTATAATCTATTTAAAAAAAATTGAATATGCAAAGAAGGGTATTTACAAGAAATCTCGCAAGAATATGTCGTCTAGGAAGAGATCTCCTAAACAAAATTCTATACAAAATTTCAAAATAAAAAGTACGACAAGATTTTTTTTATAGGAAAAATCGATATATTAGATTTAGGAAACGTAAGTCTAAGTGTAAATGTTTTGTATGTGAAAAACTAGGACACTTTGCAAATAAATGCAAAGATAAAATCCACATTTTAGAAATATCAAAGTAGCTATTCTAAACGAAGGATATGAAATAATATTTGAATTAGAATATCTGTCTGATTCTGAATCTTCTGATTATACGTAAAAAGATTCAGAAAATAGTTCTTCGTCCTCGTCCTCTCAAGAAGAATTAAAATTTGGTGTTTGTGAAATTATGAGGGAATTCGAAGAGGATACAAGTGCTTTTAATCTTGTCAATACGCAAGGTGAAGTTCTAGAAATAAATTTAAAAATAAATCTAAAAGATCTTCAAGATCTCAAAATAGAAACAAATGAGATTTATATAACTAACTCGTTTTTGTTCTCTACATTTTCAAAACAGAAAATCTATATTTTGAGAGATTTTATGAAAACTTTTGTGGTCGGGAGAAAATAAACAAACTACTAAACTCCATATCTTACCTTTGCAAAGAATTAAGAAACTTAGACACAAATATGGTAAGAATTATAAATATTTACATATAGGAAAAATATAGGTAAAGATCGCTCCTTTATTCCGAGAAGGAATATATTCACCAATTTTAGTCATAATTAGCGATGATAGGATCATATCATCTAAAAATGGACTTAATATTATGAGTCATACAATCAAATATGGTTGTAGGACACTTAATATTTATCTTATATCCAAGATATATATAGCTCTCGATTATCCTAATATCTAGAAAGTTATTAACCTCCATATTCATTTATAGGATATAGTTCTTGCCAAACAAACAATCCATTGGATATTGTATGAGAATCTCTGTATCCATTATCAGAAGTATCTACTTTCAAAACCTCTGATAGTTATGATATGTTTCAATAAGAATCAATAAAATTGTTGAACGAAGATCAAGGTAAATTAATTCAACCAAAATTATTATACTTATCAGATATATCCTTGCATGATATTTGGATAACATAAATTTCTACAATAGGATCTCAACTTATGGTAAAAGCACCCAGAAGATCGTTACATATTTCTGAAAACAGATTGGTTATTTCTAAAAAATAATGAATCTACTCAAACTTGTTGAACCAATCGGCATCTTTAATTGGACTTAGTATTTCCTTCATATTTGGGACGAAGAAACCATCATTTTTTGTATTATCACTAACGCTTTTTTGTAGTTAACGATCATACTTACTTTTTCTATCTTTTGTTCATTATGGTTTCTAATTATGAAAGCTGGAGAGGAGTGTGGACTACGGCTACGTGAAATAAGTTTGAACTCTAGTAATTCTCTTATTGTACGTCAAACTCTTGTCTATCTTGAAGAGTATAAAATATAATTGCCATGCACCAATACCGGAATAAGGAGAACGGGGGTATGACTCGGCTAACTAAGCACTATGGTATACACTAGTATCCGGTAATACGGTCACGGTTATCTCTAGACATGGGAATATATACTATAATACAAGTCTCATATGACCTCACAAAACATGTTATGTCTTAATCAGTCAAACAAGAAGTATGAATATATAACATATACGATAAAGTAGTAAGTCGTTCCTATTTCTATATCAAAATAATCATGAAGCTAGTTATACACAATAGAAAGCTAGCACATTGTCCAATAGTTGTTAGAAGCAAACGCCCAAAATAGAGTTGTCCTATGCAGTAGAACAACTTATGCAAAATAAAACAGCTCTGCAAAATGGAGCAACTTCTGCAGAATGAAGCAGCTTCGTTAAATGTAGCAGCTTTCGTGGAATGAAGAAGCTCGTAGCCCTGTGGTACTTAGTCCTGCTGAACCTAGTCCTACGAAAATTTATTTCCTATTTTTTTTCTTATGTTTTTTTTGAATTTTGTTTTCTTTAAATCAGTTCGCTCACATCTAACCCATCCTAGCCTAATTTAATCTACCCCAGCTTAAATTTTTGGATTTGCACTTGGCTTCTGAAAACAATAGAAACACCAAATCCAACCTAAATAATAAAAGGACTCTTCCAATTTGTCCTATTGCTTTAGGAGAGGTGGTCAAAACTGCATTCATGAGAGCATATACCTCCAGAACCAACTGGCTACAAAAGCAATGAGCATAATAACTCATGTTTTGAACTAGCAATCTACCATTCGCCCTTAGTTAGTGTTATGTTTGTTTGGTCGAAAAGTTTAAGAAAAAGGAAAATGGAAGGGTGTATAGTTTACGTGGAAGGAGTGGCAGCGTCGGAGATGGAATGCCCAATTATTATTTTATTTTTATACAAAATTTTAATAAGACTTATGTAATTTAAATTAAATTAAGAATAAACTCAACTTGTAACCTTCAAACAAATAAATAAAGGTACATACCACATACAGTGATTGTGTTGCACTATGTTCATAATTTTGGATGATGTTTAACATTATTTGAACTTGTTCATGCAGAGTGTTTAATTGACCTTTCATATCTTTCAGCTCATCTTTTAATTGTTGATAATTTGGTATTTCCGGGACGTAATTTTTCGATGGAAAACTAAAATTATGCAACAATTCGAAGAAGGTGCACGACAAAGATCCCGGAGGATTCTGAGAAATGAAATCAAATATGACACTTCGAAGAAGGCACAGAAAAATTCGTAGCAGCAGCAGCAAAAGTCCACTAACATTTTTGATTATATCAGAAAAGCTCGTTTAGAATGAGTTGCAAGTGGAATGGATATAATGATGAATTGGCTTGCTGGGGTGAATGATCACCAGCGCTCAAAGCTTGATTCGCCCCACACGAACAGCTTCCAGGAACCAGCAAATTCGACGGAGAACTTTGGAACTGTCATCCCCGTTTTCCGTTATCCGTATTTTCAGTATACGTATACGGAATCCTGGCAAGTATTTTTACTTACCTTGCCTTCCTAGCTAACTTTGGTTTAATCTTGCTTAGGATTCATCATGGCATATCATGGTTTGACTTGGTTCATTTTGGTTTGGCTTGGTTTATTCCCTTTGGTTCAACATGTTAAACCCTCCCATTTTTCCTTTACAAACCCACCTACTTTTTCTCTCTCTTCATTATTTCTCATAACTTCTTCTTCTTCTCCATTAAAACCTCTCCCCCTCCATAGGCAAGTGCAACTTGCTTCATGAAGGAACCCTCCATTTTATTGTTCTAATCTCTTTTATGCAACATTCTAAGCTACTTTAGTTCTTGTTATTTTGTATTTTTATGTATATATTTGTGTAGATCTAACTTTGCACCTTTTTGGAGTTTTCTTGGGTTTTGATCTATCAAACCATCTTGTTTTCGAAAACTAAGAGTTCCATGTGGTAGAGAATTCGATTTTACACAACTTAGACTTTTGAAAAGTTAGATTTTATTGTGTTTTGATCAAGTTATGGGAGTTTGAAAATTCATGGGTTCAATGGTCTTCTTCTCAAAATTTTGGAGAAGAAGAACAGTGCTGGCGCATAACTATGCGCCCACGAGTTGTGTGGGCTCATGGGCGTTGGGCGCATAATCCCCTGGGTGCATGCCTCCTCTTGGGCGCATGTGTCCCAGACTCCTTCTCTTGGGCGCATGACACCATGGACGCATGTTGCCTATGCCCTCCCTGGCTTGGGCGCATAACTTTGCATGCGCACAAGTGCATCGTCTCTTTCCTTGGGCGCATAGACCATGTCAGCACACTTGTCATAGAGTGAGTCTTTTGACTTTCTCCAAGTCATCCTGGCTCCACTCCTTGGACGCATATATGCTGGCGCATATATGTGGGTGCATAGCCCTGGGCGCATAGCTCCAGGTGCATGCCTTCCCAATCCATTGTCTCTCCATGATACCCCCCCTGTCTTACTCATATATGTGGGTGCATAGCTTAGGCGCGTAGCCCTGGGCGCATGCACTGTAGTGCCCCATCCCGCAAAGTCAATCGGAGGAATCGAAACGCCGATGGCGTTCGGACTTAGCCTTGCAACGGCTACTTGAAGGCTCGCTCGGTCGAGATGACTCCTCGCTCAGGTGGGGTAGTTTCGGTGAACTTGCCTCATCTTAGCCTTCACATAATAACTCACAATATTTTCAACTTGCACAAGTAGGCTAATATAAAAGCTACGAACGCACATAGCTAAGGGAATAATCCTGACCCGTCGGAATGTCTTAGAACATGGAAAATGGTTCCAATGTCTTCATTGAAGTCGGCTCAGCGTGCTTTCAAATGACACTCGATCCTTCGATCCCGTGGCTTGGGAGAAGGAAGTTGGCTTAAGTTGCTAAGTTGTCCCGACACTTGAAATAGCCTAAGTCATAGGCGTCGCCTGCGTGAATGCTTGGTAAAGCATGCACGGTCCCGTCGTTTTGCCCCAACACTCGAATCAGCCTAAGTCATAGGCATCGCCGCGTGAATGCTTAATAAAGCATGCACGGTCCTGTCCCGTAAGGCTTGGCATAGCCTTCGCACGTTTCGCAAGTTAAGTCGTCTTGCACGGCTGTTGGATTAAGTCTAGACACGAACATGGTTGTTCAAGTCGACCCCGTGCATAGCACGTTCCCTTGATGCGTAGCTCGGCATAGCCCTTGCTCGTCGAGTCGTTGCCCGAATAAGTTAAGACGAGTGTTGCATTGGGCTATCGAAGCCATTTCTAGCACTATCCCGCCCTATCTGCGGTTATCAAGTCGCGTAGTCCCTTGAGAACAAGGCTCGTCATATAAGTATATGACTTGAGCGTTAATGTCACGACCCGCTACCCAAATTGTTGGGCCGGGCCGAGTCATGTCCAGCCTGCGCTTGAGATAAAGTGCAGTAAGCTGTTCTAGAGATAACAAGATAAGACTAAATGTGCTAACAGTTCTATAAGTAAATAAGTGTCATAAAGGCTCCAAACACAAAAGTCGTCCCATATAGTAATAAGTCCAAGTACAAGTCTGAAATGTAAAACTGGATACATGTCCAGTTATAAAATATGTAGTCTAATACATTACTACACTAAATATACCAAGCAACTACGCAAACTAGACAAGTTTCCCCGCAGGTACATCCTCGTAAGATAAAGCCTGGTCCTCGGCAGTATCTCCATAATATGGGTCACAGAGCAACTCCTCCTCAGTAAGAATATCTACAACGTTATCCTGTCAGGATGGGAGCAAGTACTGAATCTAACAAACATATAATACTGATCATGTGATGAAAAGAAATGACATATCATGTTTATCCAGTTTTTGTTACATGGCAATAATTTATTGTTTTAAAGCTTGAAAACTGCAGTAGGTGAGTGATCGGTCAATAGGTAATCAGGATGTACTGTGGTACATGTCAATATTTTGAAGTGTACATACGTACCCTTAACGGCACCGGCATATATCCATACGCAAACGCGGGATCAGACATACGGTAAGGTTACATATAGAATGTAGCAGTGCTCGGTAAATACATACGGAGAAGGGGGTCATGATCACGTACACTACTAACAGTTTTTCCCTTAAACCCGTTGTTTAAATATGTGAGAGATATAAAAACTGTCCTAAACATGGCAGAGACTAAAAGTTATACAACATGTAAGGTTTTAACTTGCTACCCCAAGGATCATCATTTAACATGGTTGGAAATTCATAGTTTATGGTTATAGCTGTAGGACCGTTGAGCACCTCTAGAGGGGGGGTGAATAGAGTGTGTACATGTGCAGCGGAAAATAATCACCAATTAAAAAAATATTAAGCAATTATATATTATGGCGTATAAAAGGCGGTAAATAAAATACGGTAAAGTAAGAGTCAAGAATTCAAACTCAGTGACACAGCGATGTATACTGGTATCCCTCTGAGAGGACTAGTCCAGTCTCGAGTACTCTTGCTCGATGTTAATCCACTATGACACAAGCTTTAACTGAGTGCTTGCAACTCTTACAACACCGTGCTTGGTGACAAGTGCACGACCGACTTCACAACACCGTGCTTGGTGACGAGCGCACGACCGGCTCCAGAAGGCAATTGGAAAACTGAAACGTTTTCTGTATACAACCTCCAATACAACTCTTCAACACCAAACTCTAGATTAAACAGAAACTGTACTGGCTTGGCTAAGAGTCGTAAAGGCTTAGATATAAAAGTAAAAGCTCAGAACACTTTAGATAGAGAAGAGAAGAGATGACATTGGATTGTTGAAATGAATGGTAATCTCAACTCTATTTATAGTGTTTTTGGGAGACCGAACTCGGGCAGAGTTCGGGCAGAGTTCGGATGCTAGGATTTCGCATACGAACGTTGGATGCAGATTTGGTGGGAACTGTATTTCAAATAACCCAGACCGAACTCGGGCCGAACTCGGACCGAACTCGGACCGAACTCGGTCAGAGTTCTGTCAGAGTTCTGTCAGAGTTCTGCTGGTTCAGAACAGTAAGGAATAAACCAAATTTGTATAGGTTTTGGGCCTTTTGGAATTGTGTATTTTTGGGATACGTAGGTAGGCTTATTTTTGTTTGTGGACTGAGAAAAACCTAAGCCAGTACCGATCCGATCAATCTCACATTTTTCCTAGACTCAATAAAAGGAAAAATACAGAATAAATATGAAAACCAACAGCCCTTTTGATGACGTCTTTTTCCTGAAATTGAAGACGCATTTTTCTTTGACGGCAATCGTCCAAAGATAAACAGACCTGACGGGGGGCGCTGCCCCCTCGACCCCTGTCCGCTGACCGGGCAGCGGAACCCCCGATGCGAGGCCCCGGATAGGTCGTTGGGTAGTTCAGAGAAAACTCCTTGTATAACGCCGTCTTTGGCCCATTAATAATTCTTTGTTGCATATGTCCTGCTTGTCTGCAAGTACATGTTAGACGAACAAAACAGTATGATATAATCATAACAAATGATATAATCATAACAATATGATATAGAACATTTAGGACAACGCTAAGTTTAAGTAGCATGATAGTGACATCACTAGTTAAACTTAATTGATTAGCCATATTCAAAAACATGATATAATCATTGGGCTAACAATAGCAGTATGTAAAGTTTGTAGAGAGTACTTGACTCTAGCAAAGCAAGTTGCGATAAAAATGCTATAGATGCCTGGTGACTCGTTACTGTAGAAATAAATACATAAACTTAGTTTTTTATACTAAGTTAAATACTACGACACTAGGTGGTGCAACACGACTTGTGACTGGACACCTAGCCAAAATGATGGCTTTAGCATAGGAGACCAATATGGGGTGACACAATACAATAACTAACTTTCTAGGGTCTTTACACTAGTGTTGGGTGAGGTTCAATACGACTATAAATCAAAATAACACAAAAAGTTGCAAGTCGTAATTTATTCAATAAATAAATCAACTGTACATTATGTTCCAATAATTTTTGAGATAGACAAAAAGCTCAATTTTAGATAAAATAAAGTACCAAAATGATCCTTGTTAATTATAGGAATTTATTATAATTTTTCTGGAATTTATTAACCAGTACATGTATTTTATAAAAATCAGTTTTTATAAGTACACAGAAAGTGAGTTCTGGTTTCATATGCCAAAACAGTGGCAAAACTGTAAATTAAATACTGTAAAAATTATGATAAATTAGCTAAATTAACATAATATCTAAATACTATTTTTCCAGAATTTTAACAGCAATTAAAGTATTTTTAGAAATTCAAAAACTGTATGGTACACAATTGAAATTAAATAATTAATTATCTGCGTATTTTGTCCATGTACATAATTTGAACCAGAGTTCAAATACAGGACCCAAGGCCATGAATCAAGTCCAATATGACTTGTACAGGTCTTGAATGTGTGAAAATACATTTGAGCCCAAAAACCCATGCTAGGCTTGGACACCAAATGGTTGCAATAATTAAAATACACAAAAATACAAAGTGGTGAAAGTACAAAATAAATATTAATATTTTATCAAGGTAAAATTATACATAGTAGTCATATAGATATGACAAGTGTATTTACATATATTTAAAGTATAACATATGTACAATATTACGTAAATTACATAGGCTAAATAGTTATGTATGTAACATATACATATATGACATATATATATATATATATATATATCTATATATATATATATATATATATATATATATATATATATATATATATATATATATATATATATATATATATATTATATATATATATATTTATTTTATTTATATGACTATATATTATATCTATATATAATATTATATATATATATATATATATATTATATATATATATATATTATATATATATATATATATATATATATATATATATAAAGAATAAATATATAATACATATATATAACAGTAATAACATATATGATAATAATAATATATATATAATAGTAGACATATATATACACAAATACATATACACATATGCATATATATATATATATATATATATTATATATATATATATATATATATATATATATATATATATATATATATATATAGATATATATATATAATATATATATATATATATATTTTATATATATATATATATATATATATATATATATATATACACACACATATATATACACTATATATACAATATATATACACTAAAAAAAAATATACATATATATACACTTATACATTAAAAGCTAAATATAGAATATATTTATACATATAATACTATACATATACGTATATAAAGTATATATATATATAATAAAATATATACATACATATATACATATTATATAAATATATATATATATATATATATATATATATATATATTATATATATATATATATATATAATGTTGAATATGCATGAATGTGATATATCTTGATATGTGACTTGTGTAGGAGACACGTACGACACGGTTTCCACACTGCTACTTACGTGTCCGACTTCGGGGGGGGGGGGGGGGTTTCGAAGGTGCTGACGGCGGCTAAGGGCGTCGGGGAAGCGGAGCTCGGGTGGCGCTGCGTCCAGCTCGGCGTGGCGCATCGTTCGGTGGCGGTGGATGGGGGTGATCGACGTCGGGGTGTTGGCATTGAGGCTCGCCGGAGTTAGGGTTCCGGTTATAGGTTTGGGGGAAGAAGAGGGCTGTGGGGGCGTCGATGGTGGTCGAGCTAGGGTTAGGGCTTAGTCTGGGGGTTCTTATAGGGGGGTTTGAGTCGGTCGGGCTGGGCTAGGTCGGCCGAAAATGGCGGGGGCAGGTCGGCGTCGGTCGTCGGTCAGTCGTCGGGCAGGGAGCAGTTGGGGGGAGAGAGAGGGTGATCGTGGGGGGGGTAGGTAGGTTAGCAGTTAGGCCCCTAGGATTTAGGAATTTGCAAAAAGACCCTAACAATGTCTAAATACAAAATAAAATTTGCACCTCGCACTTAAAACAATTCTAAATATTACAAACTGCTATTAAAACATTTTAATTAATTACAAAACCATATTAAAATATTTTAGTAAATTACAGAAATGGTATTTTAGCTATTAGAACTCATTTAAAAAATTATTTTAAAAATTATAGAAAATTCCTAATAATTATAATAAATTATTTAAAAGCTAAATATGCCATTAACAACTAATTAACACTAATTAAACAAAATTGAAAAACAAGGGCTGACAAGTCTTTCCTCCTTGAAAAATTTCGTCCTCGAAATTCACAAGGATTGAAGACCCTACAATTTCTAACATAGCAAGCAATGCAACAAATGACTAAGGCTACGATCGAAACTAACCTCTAAGGTATCAAGCGGGAACTGGTGGTTCCCTCGCAGCGGTTGGATCGAACAAGTAAGGGTATCTCTCCCTCATGTCCGACTCCCTCTCCCAAGTAGATTCACCCGGAGAGTGACGGCTCCAAGCTACTCGTACTAAGGGTATAACCTTGTTCCTCAGCCTCTTCTCCCTCTTGTCTAATATCTCCACTGGCTGCTCAGTAACTGCAAGGCTCGGTCCGATCTCCAACTCTGAATGATCTAGCACATGGCTGGGGTCCGGAACATATCTCCTCAGCTGAGATACGTGAAAGACATCGTGAACCCCTGCTAGGTTGGGTGGAAGTGCAACCCTGTAAGTTACCTCTCCGATCCTGCCAAGTATCTGGAACGGCCCGATGTATTTGGGGCTCAGCTTCCCTCCTCGTTCGAACCGAATCGTCCCTCTAGTAGGTGATACCTTCACTAGCACCATATCACCGTCAGCGAACTCCATCGGTCTGCGACTAGCATCAGCCCAGTGTTTCTGCCTGTGCTGAGCTACTCTGAGCCTGTCTCTGATTATTCCGACCTTCTCTGCTGCATCCGTGATCATCTCTGGCCCAAGCATAACTCTGTCTCCAACATCATCCCAAAAGAGCGGTGTACGACATCGTCGTCCATATAGTGCCTCGAAAGGAGACATATCGATACTGGCTTGGTAGCTGTTGTTGTATGAAAACTCTACCAAGTGCAGATGGCGCTCCCATGATCCTCCAAAGTCCAGTACGCAGGTCCTCAGCATGTCCTCCAGCATCTGTATCGTCCTTTCGGACTGTCCATCTGTCAGCGGGTGGTACGCCGTACTAAACTTGAGTCGACTGCCCAACTCCTCCTGCAAGCTCCTCTAATAGTGGGACGTGAATCTGCTGTCTCTGTCAGATACGATGCTCACGGGTACTCCGTGCAAGCGAACTATCTGCTGCATGTATAGCTCTGCCAACTTCTCGGTGGAAAGCCCCACCTTGAAGGGTATGAAGTGCGCACACTTCGTCAGCCTGTTCACGATGACCCAAATGGCATCCTTCCCTCCTTGGGAACGAGGAAGCCCTGAGACGAAGTCCATCGTAATGTGTTTCCACTTCCACTCGGGAATGGGTAACGGCTGCAACAGACTAGCTGGCCTCTGGCGCTCCACCTTGACCTGCTGATAAACTAGGCATCTCGAAATGAAACGTGATACATCTCTCTTCATCCCGTGCCACCAAAGATGTTCCCGCAAGTCACGGTACATCTTGTTAGCACCAGGGTGAATAGAATATCTCGATCGGTGTGCCTCCTGTATGACTTCCTCTACCAGCTCTCCCTTCGGCACGCACAATCGACTGCCATACCTCAAGGATCCATCCTCTGCTATAGTGAAGTCATCGAGCAATCCAGCTAAAGCCTGGGCTCGAAGTCTGCGAAGGCTCTCATCTGTAGACTGTGCCTCCCTGATCCGCTCCATCAAACCTGACCGAATGTCAAGCGCCATCATCTGTATCACTGATCTTGGCCGAACTATCTCGATACCGAGCTTCTGCAGATCTTCTCGCAAATGTCGATCTATCATCAGATACCATGCCATCGGATGCCTGCTCAGCGCATCCGCCACCATATTTGCCTTCCCAGGATGATACTGTAAATCGATGTCGAAGTCCTTCATCAACTCCAACCATCGTCTTTGCCTCATGTTCAGCTCTTTCTACGTGAACACATACTTCAAGCTCTTGTGGTCAGTAAAGATTTCCACACGCTCTCCGTATAAGTAATGTTTCCATAACTTGAGTGCAAAGATCACCGCAGCTAACTCAAAGTCATGGGTAGGATAGTTTCGCTCATGAGTCCGCAATTGCCTAGATGCATAAGCAATCACTTACCCATGCTGCTGTAGGACACATCCTAGCCCCTTTCCAGAAGCATCGCTATACATGGTGAAACATCCAGAACCTGAAGGTAATGTCAGAATTGGAGCGGTCGTCAGCCTCCTCTTCAGCTCCTCAAATGCTGCCTGGCAGTCCTCTGACCAGACGTACTCTGCGTCCTTCTGCGTCAGCTTCGTCATGGGTTCAGCTATCCTAGCAAAGTCCTGGACGAACTTTCTATAATAGCCTGCTAAACCCAGAAAGCTCCTGATCTCTGAAACTGACGTCGGAGCCTTCCATGTCTCAATTGCAGCAATCTTCCTGGGATTCACTGAGATTCCCTCTCCAGTAACTACATGGCTGAGAAACTCCACTCGGTCTAAAAAGAAATCATACTTCGAAAATTTGGCAAACAACCTCTCCTACCTCAGAATCCCCAAAACTGTCCGCAAGTGCTCTATATGCTCCTCCGGCGTCTTCGAGTATATCAGGATGTCGTCGATGAACACTACGACAAACTTATCTAGATACTGGTAAAATGTCTTATTCATCAAATTTATAAAGACAGCTGGCGCATTTGTGAGACCAAATGGTATTACCAGAAACTCGTACTGCCCGTACTTCGTGTTGAACGCCGTCTTCTGGATGTCTGCTGCCCTGACCTTCACCTGGTGGTACCCGGATCTTAAGTCTATCCTGAAAAACACTTTTGCCCCACTCAACTGGTCGAACAAATCTTCTATCCTGGACAGAGGATATTTGTTCTTAATGGTGATGGCATTCAACGCCCGGTAGTCAATACACAACCGAACTGTACCATCCTTCTTAGGCACAAAGAGCACTGGCGCTCCCCATGGAGAAGCACTAGATCGAATGAAACCCTTTTTCAACAGGTCATCAATCTGCTCTTTCATCTCTATGGCCTCCTTGGGGTTCACTCTATAGCAAGCCCGGGATACTGGTGATGAACCCGGTACTAAATCTATTGTGAACTCCACATCTCTGTCAGGCGGAAGTCCTGGAAGATCCTCTGGGAATACATCCTTAAACTCCCTAATGATAGGGTGTGGCGGTGCTACGTCCCCAACTGTCGTACAACAGTTCGGCTCTAGGCTGATCTTCGGCCCTGTCCTCCTGACACTGAATGGTGCTGTGCCTGGGGGACTGAACAGAATACTACCCTCATGACAGTCTATAGCTGCATGGGCATAGCTAAGCCAGTCTATCCCCAATATGATATCATAATCGGAGAGTACTGGCATCACAAAGAATCGTCCCCTGAACTCTCTCCCGGCTATAGTAATAGAGCATCTATAGATAGCTCTAATAGGCACTGGTCCTCCTCCTGTTATCACTCTACTAATCTCCGCGGTAGGTGTAGCTACTAGATGGTGTTTATGCAAAAACTCTAATGACAGGAAGCTATGAGATGCACCAGAATCAAACAAGCATAGAGCTAGAAAAGTATGCAAATAAATATGACATGTGATGACGTCAGCCAAATAATCTGGCTCCGAAACCTGCTCCGGCTACGGCTCCGGCTCAAGGGCTAGGCTATAAGTCCTCCCCTGAGGTCCCTTCTGCTGCTGCAGATGTTGCCCAAACCTCTGCTGCTGAGTCGGAAGCGGCCCTCTAGTCTTCACTACTGGGCACTCTCGAAGCTGATGGGTGGGAGACCCACAAGCTAAGCACTGCCCCCAACTTCTTCCTACAGATGGAAACATCGTGGCCTGGCCTCTTACAGTATACACACAAAGCTCCCTTCTGCTGCTGTCGGAGTCCCGGGGCTCTAACTGGCGGGGTTGGGTGATGTGATGTAGGGGGACGGTATGTCTGCTGGTGCGGCGTCGGTGCTTTCTGCTGGAATGCCGGACGCTTGGACGGTCCCTCGAGGTGTACAGAAGCCGGCCTCTTGTAAGACAGAAGACGCTCCTCAATGCTCCGGGCCAACTCTAGGCTCTGGTAGTAGTCAGTCGTACCGTTCGCCACTATAAGAACGCCAATGTCTGGAACTAGACCATGGCAAAACCTACGCGTCATCTCCTCTGGGTCTGAAACCAGACTAGGAGCGAAACGACTCAGGCGACTAAACTCTGTCGCATACTCGTCGACAGAACGGTTCCCCTGCTGGATGTTCTGGAATCGTAGCCCCATGGCTACTCTAGCGGTGGTCGAGAAGAATTTCTTCTTGAACTGGGTCTTGAACTGATCCTAAGTGGCCCTCCCTCTCGCAAATAACGGCTCATTCCGGAACCAAACTCCTGCCAAGTCTATCAGCAGAAATCCCGCTGCCTCGACCTGGAGGTCACCCGGCATCCTAACTCCATGGAGCTTCCTCTCTACCGAGTCTAGCCAATCATCTGCTACTACTATGCCCTCAGTCCCTGAGAACTCCTTGGGGTTCAGACCCATGAAGTCCTTGATCGTCCCCGCTCTCTGCCGTGGCTCTACAGGTGGTGGGACCATGGTACGTTCCTCAGAATGCTCCATGCTCTGGCGCAGTAGGGTAGTCTGCTCCTGATGGGTTGTTAGGAACCCCTGGATCAGAGTGAGCAGTTGGTTCCCGTCGAGTGTGACAGAAGCCTGGGTAGGTATAGTGATAGGTGGTGGTGGAAGTATCGGTTCCTGCTGGGACTGTGATATGGAAGGTGGTGGAGGCATCTGGGTTGGTTGATTTGTGGAGTGGAGGAGTATGGTAGGTGGAGGTGGGGGTGTATCGGTCAACTGGTCAGCTGACTGGATGGAGAGTGTGCCATTCTCAGGTGTGACATACTGGGATGAACGAGTAAGCACCATCTAAAATAAAATAAAATAAAATAACTTATAAGGACTCTTTAAAGTAAGCAATCATAGACAAGAATATCTAATTATAATAGAAAACATGTGATGTATTTCCTATGTTGCAATCCTAGTATTTCTCTAGGTGTTCCAAGCGTCATTTCTAATGTTGTCTAATTACCTTAAGTTCCTAATTGCAGACATGGTTGGTACAATAACGTAACCAAACAATTTAGTCTCGACCTGCATGGGCTACCACTAAAAATATGTCACGACCCGCTACCCAAATTGTTGGGCCGGGCCGAGTCATGTCCAGCCTGCGCTTGAGATAAAGCGCAGTAAGCTGTTCTAGAGATAACAAGATAAGACTAAATGTGCTAACAGTTCTATAAGTAAATAAGTGTCATAAAGGCTCCAAACACAAAAGTCGTCCCATATAGTAATAAGTCCAAGTACAAGTCTGAAATGTAAAACTGGATACATGTCCAGTTACAAAATACGTAGTCTAATACATGACTACACTAAATATCCCAAGCAACTACGCAAACTAGACGAGTTTCTCCGCAGGTACATCCTCGTAAGATAAAGCCTGGTCCTCGACAGTATCTCCATAATATGGGTCACAGAGCAACTCCTCCTCAGTAAGAATACCTACAACGTTATCCTGTCAGGACGGGAGCAAGTACTGAATCTAACAAATATATAATACTGATCATGTGATGAAAAGAAATGACATATCATGTTTATCCAGTTTTTGTTACATGGCAATAATTTATTGTTTTAAAGCTTGAAAACTGCAGTAGGTGAGTGATCGGTCAATAGGTAATCAGGATGTACTGTGGTACATATCAATTTTCTGAAGTGTACATACGTACCCTTAACGGCATCAGCGTATATCCATACGCAAATGCGGGATCAGACATACGGCAAGGTTACATATAGAATGTAGCAGTGCTCGGTAAATACATACGGAGAAGGGGGTCATGATCACGTACACTACTAACAGTTTTTTCCTTAAACCCGTTGTTTAAACATGTGAGAGATATGAAAACTGTCCTAAACATGGCAGAGACTAAAAGTAATACAACATGTAAGGTTTTAACTTGCTACCCCAAGGATCAGCATTTAACATGGTTGGAAATTCATAGTTTATGGTTATAGCAGTATGTAAAGTTTGTAGAGAGTACTTGCCTCTAGCAAAGCAAGCTACAATAAAAATGCTATAGATGTCTGGTGACTCGTCACTGTAGAAATAAATACATAAACTTAGTTTTTTATACTAAGTTAAACACTACGACACTAGGTGGTGCAACACGACTTGTGACTGGGCACCTAGCCAAAATGATGACTTTAGCATAGGAGACCAATGTGGGATGACACAATACTATAACTAACTTTCTAGGGTCTTTACACTAGTGTGGGGTGAGGTTCAATACGGCTATAACTCAAAATAACACAAAAAGTTGCAAGTCGTATTTTATTCAATAAATAAATCAATTGTACATTATGTTCCAACAATTTTTGAGATAGACAAAAAGCTCAATTTTATATAAATTAAAGTACCAAAATGATCCTTGTTAATTATAGGAATTTATTATAATTTTTCTGGAATTTATTAACCAGGACATGTATTTTATAAAAATCAGTTTTTATAAGTACACAAAAAGTGAGTTCTGGTTTCATATGCCAAAACAGTGGCAAAACTATAAATTAAATATTGTAAAAATTATGATAAATTATCTAAATTAACATAGTATCTAAATACTATTTTCCCAGAATTTTAACAGCAATTAAAGTATTTTTAGAAATTCAAAAACTGCATGGTACACAATTGAAATTAAATAATTAATTATCTGCGTATTTTGTCCATGTACATAATTTGAACCAGAGTTCAAATACAGGACCCAAGGCCATGAATCAAGTCCAATATGACTTGTACAGGTCTTGAATGTGTGAAAACACATTTGAGCCCAAAAATCCATGCTAGGCTTGGACACCAAATGGTTGCAGTAATTAAAATACACAAAAAATACAAAGTGATAAAAGTACAAAATAAATATTAATATTTTATCAAGGTAAAATTATACATAGTAGTCATATAGATATGACAAGTGTATTTACATATATTTAAAGTATAACATATGTACAATATTACGTAAATATATATATATATATATATATATATATATATATATATATATATATAATATTATTTTTTTTTTTACGTAAATATATATATATATATATATATATATATATATATATATATATATATATATATATATATATATATATATATATATATATTACGTAAATATATATATAAAGAAATATATATATATATATATATATATATATATATATATATATATATATATATATATTATATATATATATATATATATATAATATATATATATATATATATATATATATATATATATATATATATATATATTATAGAATATATATATATATATATATATAGATATTATAATATAAAATATATATAAATATATAATATATATATATATATAAATATATACAATATTACTGTTATATAAATATATGTATTATATATATTTATTTTCTTTATTTTTTTAAAAAAAAATAAAGAAATAATATATAATACATATATATATATAACAGTAATATACATATATGATAATAGTAAGTATAATATATATAATAGTATACATATATATACACAAATACATATACACATATGCATATATATATTATATATATATATATATATATATATATATATATATATATATATATATATATATATATATATATATATATATATATATATATACACTTATATATTAAAAAGCTAAATATAGAATATATATTTATACATATATAAATACTGTACATATACGTATATATAACAGTATATATATAATAAAATATATATACAGAAATACATATATATATATATATATATATATATATATATATATATATATATATATATATATATATATATATATATATATATATATATATATATATATATATATATATATATATATTATAACATAAAAATAATAATAACATAAAATAAAACAAAAAAAAAAAAAAAACAAACAACGGGAGGGGGGGGTTCGAACTCGGCCCAGGGGGGTCGGGTTCTCGGGCTCAGTCGGGCTGGCCAGGGGGTCAGCCCGCACTTTGTGTTAGGGTTAGGGTTTAGTTTATATTTATTTAGGTTTTAGTTAATATATTATAAACCCGATAAAACAATCCTGTGTCCTAACAGTTAAGGACACAAGAGTCTAAGTGTCTTAGGCTAGCACGACGCGCACGAGTCTAGTCTCGCGTGTCCGAGCACTGGGTTAGGATCCTCGTGTCCGGGCGAACCACATAAGTGTGTACGAGACACGTACGACACGGTTTCCACACTGCTACTTACGTGTCCGACTTCGGGAGGGGGGGGTTTCGAAGGTGCTGACGGCGGCTAGGGGCGTCGGGGAAGCGGCGCTCGGGTGGCGCTGCGTCCAGCTCGGCGTGGCGCATCGTTCGGTGGCGGTGGATGGGAGTGATCGACGTCGGGGAGTTGGCGTTGGGGCTCGCCGGAGTTAGGGTTCCGGTTATGGGTTTGGGGGAAGAAGAGGGCTGTGGGGGCGTCGATGGTGGTCGAGCTAGGGTTAGGGCTGAGTCTGGGGGTTCTTATAGGGGGGTTTGAGTCGGTTGGGCTGGGCTAGGTCGGCCGGAAATGGCGGGGGCAGGTCGGCGTCGGTCGTCGGTCAGTCGTCGGGCAGGGAGCAGTTGGGAGGAGAGAAAGGATGATCGTGGGGGGGGGGGTAGGTAGGTTAGCAGTTAGGCCCCTAGGATTTAGGAATTTGCAAAAAGACCCTAACAATGTCTAAATGCAAAATAAAATTTGCACCCCGCACTTAAAACAATTCTAAATATTATAAACTACTATTAAAACATTTTAATTAATTACAAAACCATATTAAAACATTTTAATAAATTGGAAAAATGGTATTTTAGCTATTAAAACTCATTTAAAAAATTATTTTAAAAATTGTAGAAAATTTCTAATAATTATAATAATTATTTAAAAGCTAAATATGCCATTAATAACTAATTAACACTAATTAAACAAAATTGAAAAACAGGGGCTGACAGTTAGCGTCGCCTATAGTACCAGGTCTGTCTAAGGCACGAGCTACGATGGATCTAGTAGAGAGTATGCCACGATCAAAGGAAATCCATGCGACTTGTTGTCGCCGAGATCGGTCCCGCTACTTGGGAGTCTTGCTTGGTCTTGATATGTCCCGTACACGAGATCGGTCCCGCTACTTGGGAGTCTCGCTATGTCTTGATATGACCCACACACGAGATCGGTCCCCCGGCTTGGGAGTCTCGTTAAGTCTCGATAGAAAGAAGGAAAGCATGGTCATGTTAAGGAAGGATTTGATAGATTGAGTTGAGTATGCATGGTCATTGGACAACTTGTCGACAAGGTGTAGTCTTCTCGAATGATTGCCAAGGTGTCGGGATCATTCGCCCGGGGGAAGCGAGTTGCGGCTCAAAGCAGGATGCAGGATAACCGTATGGGAGTATCGGTGCTTCCGGGGCTAGCTACCGATTGGTAGGGCGGCCCGATACCCCCGCCGAGCCGTGTCCAAGATAGCTTGACATTGCTAGTGACCACTCATGTAGATGTGTCGACAAGAGCGGCAATCCGCATGTTTGCCTTTGGATAGCATCGAGTACTAGCACGGTGTCGGTCGAATCATGAGATAGTCTATCACGACGTGTATCAAGTTAGCAAGATATGTGCTTCGACACAAACCAAGGCTTTCGCGTATCAAATATTGGCATTCGCGTATTGGCTTCCACTTATCAAGTATTGGCTTTCGCGTATCAACATTGGCATTCGCGTATTAGCTTTCGCGTATCGGCATTGTTGGCCTAAGTTTGCATAAGTTAAGTCGAGTGCCATCACTTTAAGTCAAAAGGACCGTAATGTGAAACTTGTCTAAGTCAGGGAGTCGTTAGGCACGACCTCATCTTGAAGCATGGACAAGTCTAAGCAAAGTCTAAGGGCAAGCCCTGCACGAGTCAACCCCTTATGCCTTGGCACGGCCGAGTTCGCATAAGTTGCTCCTCGGCGAATCACTGTCTCGAATATGTTAAGTTACGAATAGAATATGGCATGACCCTGCCGTCCCGAGTTGAAGTTTGGTCAAGTACCTAGGCGATGAGGCACTGCCTCCATCGAAATACACGTTGACATGATAGCACGACTATGTCGTCGCATAACGAGTTGGTTAGACGTCAAGTCTTAAAATTGATCCTAAGGCAAGACTAGAAAGACAATCGTAAAGGGACTTGTAAGCTGCACAAAGTAAATGAACGTGTAGGTTTTGTATGGGTGGGCGAGGAGCTCACTCCACCAGTACAGTTGAGTACTGACACCCACACAGTGTTCATGTGCAGGCACAGGTAAAAGCTCGTGGCATGGAGCTCGTTTGGATGCGTCGAGGCACGGAGTTCCTTGACGATTCGAAGCGTGCGGCCGCGTGGATTGAAGACTTATACAGGACATAATGTATGGACATCGCCTTCCAAAGCTTCAGCTGGCTCAAGCATTATAATCGAGAGATGAGAGAGAGCAGAGAGACTTGTAAATGAGAGAAAAGTGAGCACTAGAGACTTGTAATTTGGCCTTACGCCCACAAATGTAATCTTGTATTCAATATCAATAAAGAGCTTCTTTTGAATGACTTGTGTTCATGTGTATATGTTCTTAAATTTTGCTGCATGTTTCAATATTTCTGCTTAGGACTTCTGTGCGACGACCCCGTCGCCGCCGATTTAATCGGCCGTTATGAAACAGCCTTGTATGAGCGTAATCTAGGCTCGTGCGGCATCACGCCTTAGCGAGGACGATCGCTCCTACGGGAGCGGGACGTGACATAATGGTATCAGAGCACGGCTTTACGTCCTTGGGCTTCACGTCAAATTTCTCAGTTTTGAAAGCTCGTCGTTGGAAAAAGAAATGTGCACCCTCTCTCGAATGTCCCTCGGCATGTCCATACAATAAGTCTAAATATTTTTAAAAGCTCGTACAAGCGTTTAATCAAACGCATCGGTAGGCTATCGCCGGATGCATCGGTAGGCCTTTGTGCCGAACGATGTTAAACATGATTCGATAGAGAACACTTGCTAAGTTAGCAAAGTCACGTGCGTACCCAAATAGTCCTACGTCGACATTAACAAGTGAGCGTGAAAACTTGAATATAGCCCGTACGGGATGGTTATGCGGCACAACTTAGTCTGCACGTCGCGCACCTCGACCTTTAGCGCAAACAACTTAGTACGTCGAGACGACGTGAGCGATTACGCTAGAGATTATCGAACGAATCTGAGGGATGTCTTAGCGCATGAGGCGAACGTGATTGAGGACTAGATCGGATGGCTCGAATTCGAGTGGTGTATGGTTTGTTTTGGAAATCATTCGAGCAAAATTGAGGATTACGAGTAACGAGTATGTCGGTGAGGCGATGCGATAGCGCAGAGCCTTAGAACGCGTCACGATTAGTTGGTCGTGACTTCGAATGTCTCGAACGAGATGTCGTTCGGGCAACTTGTGTATGGGCAACGCGAGTTAGAAAACAATTCGGATACGATGAATAAAAGTAAAAGTCTTGATCGAGGAAACCTAGAGGATCGTGATTACGATTTCGGATTGCGTCAAATAAAATGTGACTTGAGTTTGGATGATGATCTTGAATATCGAAGAGATTGTGGAATATCCAGTTCGGACAATAGCATCAGTTGTACGACTCGAAATTGGTTACAAAAGGAAGATCGTCAGGTTACGCATATCGTCGATGGTATTGAGGCGTATCAAAGATCGATATGCGATAACTCGGGGGTACTCTGACTCGGCGAATGACAAATGTCATTGTTCCGATGGATGCTATACTCGTGATGTTGAAATTTATCGAAGAAAATATAAACATGGCTCAAGGATTTTCTGGTTGAACGAATGACAAACGGACTATCGAACTGAGATCTTGGCTTGGATGAAAATGAAAATGTTTGGATTTGCTTCGTCGATAACCATAACTTCAACATTCTTGTCTTATGCGAGCGCAACTCCAGCCTCACACATGCGTAGCGCCGATTAGGGCGATCACTCCGCGTGAGCGCTGGTATGGTGATTCATACAGCGGGGGTGATTGAACTAGCATGGCGTGGTAATTTGTGTGCTTCGACTTGTGGTTTGACGCGAAGGTGGACTCGAGAATGACTTAGCGTACGTGACGGTCGAATTTGAGGATTGCGTAGGTCCAATGCGCGTATCGAGAATGAATTAGTTTAGACGCAAGCAAGAGTTACGCTTCGATGGGAATGATTATCCCGCGGGAGCGTTGCATGGTGATTCATGAACCACCGTGGATAATCGGTCTCGCATGAGATTAGGGCGCAATATATTGTCAAAGCTAGATGACCTCGTGATCGAATACATGAATTGGTTAGAATGGATATATGAAGTATGTCGATTGGATGATTTGAATGGATTCGAATTTGTTGCGTTGCGCAACGAATGTCTTGATGCAAAATAGGTGATCGTGCTCGATGTTTAGAAATCTGAGTAACGCGAGCTTGGGTAGAAAACCTCGTACTACTGACTTTGGTTTGACCCTAGGATTGGGGTCAGTGTTGGCATTATTGTTGGGGAACTATGATTCCAATCCTGACATTGACTTAGCTTTGAAAGAAATGGCCTAGCGGATAGGCGAGACGCCCTGTTTCAAGAGTTGCAATCAAAAGATTGATCTTGGAGATTGGCATGGACTGAAAGAGTGAATCAAGAATAGGAAATCCTGCTCACGAGACTCGGCTGACATGCATATATTTTAGGGATGCCTGGGTATGTGCACGATGCGACTCGAGTGAGAATAACAAATTCTCTATCATGCGGCTTGGCTGAATGCATGTATTTTATGGACGCTTGGAATGCGTGCACGATCCAGCCAAGTGATACGATGAGTTCAAGCAAGACTTGAAAAATGGGAGAGTGTCGAGATCTTGAAATTATGTTAACGAAAAGATTGATAGTCGTGCGAGCGTGGCTCAGAATCGAAGGAATGCGTAGGCGAAATGTGTACGATTAAATCTTGGCCATAGAAATGGTAGGATGGCTTGCCTTCAGGAAAGTCTTGAGGATGATACTTGTTCTGAGTGGTGTATGTTGTAGTGCCCCGTCCCGCAAAGTCAATCGGAGGAATCGAAACGCCAATGGCGTTCGGACTTAGCCTTGTAACGGCTACTTGAAGGCTCGCTCGATCGAGATGACTCCTCGCTCAGGTAGGATAGTTTCGATGAACTTGCCTTATTTTAGCCTCTATATAATAACTCGCAATGTTTTCAACTTGCACAAGTAGGCTAATATAAAATCTACGAACGCACATAGCTAAGGGAATAATCCCGACCCGTCGGAATATCTTATAACATAGAAAATGGTCCCACTGTCTTCATAGAAATCGGCTCAGCGTGCTTTCAAATGACACTCGATCCTTCGATCCCGTGGCTTGGGAGAAGGAAGTTGGCTTAAGTTGCTAAGTTGTCCCGACACTTGAAATAGCCTAAGTCATAGACGTCGCCTGCGTGAATGCTTGGTAAAGCATGCACGGTCCCGTCGTTTTGCCCCAACACTCGAATCAGCCTAAGTCATAGGCGTCGTCGCATGAATGCTTAATAAAGCATGCACGGTCCTGTCCCGTAAGGCTTGGCATAGCCTTCGCACGTCCCGCAAGTTAAGTCGTCTTGCACGGCTGTTGGCTTAAGTCTAGGCACGAACTTGGTTGTTCAAGTCGACCCCGTGTATAGCACATTCCCTTAATGCGTAGCTTGGCGTTGCCCTTTCTCGTCGAGTCGTTGCCCGAATAAGTTAAGACAAGTATTGCATTGGGCTATCGAAGCCATTTCTAGCACTATCCCGCCCTATCTGCGGTTGTCAAGTCGCATAGTCCCTTGAGAACAAGGCTCATCGTATAAGTATATGACTTGAGCGTTAGCGTCGCCTATAGAACCAGGTCTTTCTAAGGCACGAGCTACGATGGATCTAGTAGAGAGTATGCCACGATCAAAGGAAATCCATGCGACTTGTTGTCGCCGAGATCGGTCCCGCTACTTGGGAGTCTTGCTATGTCTTGATATGTCCCACACACGAGATCGGTCCCGCTACTTGGGAGTCTCGCTATGTCTTGATATGTCCCGCACACGAGATCGGTCCCCCGGCTTGGGAGTCTCGTTAAGTCTCGATAGAAAGAAGGAAATCATGGTCATGTTAAGAAAGGATTTGATAGATCGAGTTGAGTATGCATGGTCATTGGACAACTTGTCGACAAGTTGTAGTCTTCTCGAATGATTGCCAAGGCGTCGGGATCATTCGCCAGGGGAAGCGAGTTGCGGCTCAAAGCAGGATGCAGGATAACCGCATGGGAGTATCGGCGCTTCCGGGGCTAGCTACCCATTGGAAGGGCGGCCCGATACCCCCGCCGAGCCGTGTCTAAGATAGCTTGACATTGCTAGTGACCACTCATGTAGATGTGTCGGCAATAGCGGCAATCCGCATGTTTGCCTTTGGATAGCGTCGAGTACTAGCACGGTGTCGGTCGAATCATGAGATAGTCTAGCACGACGTGTATCAAGTTAGCAAGATACGTGCTTCGACACAAACCAAGGCTTTCGCGTATCAAATATTGGCATTCGCGTATTGGCTTTCGCGTATCAAGTATTGGCTTTCGCGTATCAACATTGGCATTCGTGTATTGGCTTTCGCGTATCGGTATTGTTGGCCTAAGTTTGCATAAGTTAAGTCGAGTGCCATCACTTTAAGTCAAAAGGACCATAATGTGAAACTTGTCTAAGTCAGGAAGTCGTTAGGCACGACCTTATTTTGAAGCACGGACAAGTCTAAGCAAAGTCTAAGGGCACGCCCTGCACGAGTGAACCCCTTGATGCCTTGGCACGACCGAGTTCGCATAAGTTGCTCCTCGGCGAATCACTGTCTCGAATATGTTAAGTTACGAATAGAATACGGCACGACCCTGCCGTCCCGAGTTGAAGTTTGGTCAAGTACCTAGGCAATGAGGTAATGCCTCGATCGAAATACACGTTGACATGATAGCACGACTATGTCGTCGTATAACGAGTTGGTTAGACGTCAAGTCTTAAAATTGATCCTAAGGCAAGACTAGAAAGACAATCGTAAAGGGACTTGTAAGCTTCACAAAGTAAATGAACGTGTCGATTTTGTATGGGTGGAGGAGGAGCTCACTCCACCAGTACAGTTGAGTACTGACACCCACACAGTATTCATGTGCAGGCACAGGTAGAAGCTCATGGTGCGGAGCTCGCTTGGCTGCGTCGAGGCACGGAGTTCCTTGGCGATTCGAAGCGTGCGGCCGCATGGATTGAAGACTTATACAGGACATAATGTATGAACATCGCCTTACGAAGCTTCTGCTGGCTCAAGCATTGTAATCGAGAGATAAGAGAGAGCAGAGAGACTTGTAAATGAGAGAAAAGTGAGCACGAGAGACTTGTAATTTGGCCTTGCGCCCACAAATATAATCTTGTATTCAATATCAATAAAGAGCTTCTTTTGAATCACTTGTGTTCATGTGTACTTGTTATTAAATTTCGCTGCATGTTTCAATATTTCTGCTTAGGACTTCTGTGCGACGACCCCGTCGCCGCCGATGTAATTGGCCGTTATGAAACAGCCTTGTACGAGCACAATCTAGGCTCGTGCGGCATCACTCCTTAGCGAGGACGATCGATCCTACGGGAGCGGGGCATGACATGCACCCCTTGGGCGCATGATGTCCCCAGGTTCCCATTTTTATGATTTTTGCACCCATTTTATATCTTTACGCCTTTTCGATATGAACTTGACATGAACACGATGCGAGCATGACATGTTAATGGAATGATGGCACATGATGGTGGCCAGTTGTGCCGCACCCTTGACAAGCAATATTGATATAATAATCTGGACTCGACTAAGATAATAAAGACTACATGTTTAGTGACCCGTCGTGGTGCACTCTTGACCAGTAATTTGATATGATAATTTTTGATGGTGGTCCATTGTGACGCACCCTTACCTTGATAAGGAATTTTGATAAGCAACCTAACATGATAACCTTGATATGCTGTTGTGACGGCTATTTTGACTTGCTAAGTAACTCTTGTCTTGACACCGTGGGTGTTTGTGCTTGTATAAGCTATGTGTCTCGTCTTGCATCATGTCTAGGAAATGAATTCCTGGTTACTACGGTCAGGGACTCATACTGAATCTGACTAGGATAATGACTAGATTGATCAAGTAGTTCATGAAGAGATTTTCCAGCTATAGGCAGTCCCGTTATCTGGGTGCTCTAATTGGACTTGTAGCCTGCCGTCGAGTAGGGCACATTTCCAGCACACTGTCATGTGTTGCACCCCCAAGCCACCTAACCCAACTCTCTCAACTTGTGATCGGATAACCTGGATTAAGACTGCAGGGCTTGTGGCTGTTGGAACCTCTCAATGCATCTTATTAGTAACTAGGCTTGTGATAACCCTAGTTAGTTAAAGTATCAAGCCGTACTCATTGCTTGACCGTGATTGATGGATGGAGTCCTGTCTAGTCTTGTCTTGGCAAGACCAATACATGGTTATTTCAGCATGTTACTGTTATACTTTACTTTATCGATAATTGGTTAGAGACTAAGTTCTGTTCCGGTGAAGGATTACAACCCCGGTCCTTGTTTAGTTTACGGGTTGTAACTTGGTTACTGGATTAGTACTTTAGTTATCTTATCGTTTATCGCCTTGTTTCTCTAACTCATGTTTTTTGTTATCATTTATGTCTTTATATGCTAATATGCTGGTTTTTAGTTCTTAAGTGAAGCCTCCCTTGTGGCACTTGCTCTTTCTGGGGTCTGACCCAGCTGGTTTTGTATGACCAGATTTTGGAGTAGCACCCGAGGATCTTCCAGCCTTTCAGCCAGATGGTGAACACTAGGCGCAACCTTGGCAACGAGTGGGTTTTATTTTGCTCTCCCACTCTATTGTAAATTATTCTTTTGAGGCGTTTAGCCGCCGAGCAAGTGTTAGCTCGTGTTAAATTTACATTCCTGTTTGTCTAAGGGCTAAATCATGGTTGACAAATCCTAGGGTTGATCATGTATGACTTAAACTCTTGCTAGTCTTTGCATTTTGTATGACT
This sequence comes from Iris pallida, assembly GCA_029216955.1. NCBI lineage: Eukaryota > Viridiplantae > Streptophyta > Magnoliopsida > Asparagales > Iridaceae > Iris > Iris pallida. The sequence goes on from JANAVB010033220.1 coordinate 14,869,736, forward strand.
AGCTTTATGATCATCTGAATATGTAATGTTTGGGATGCCTTACTTTGTATATCTGATGATCTACCATCTTGTTACATTTACTTGCTTGCTTGAGATTGAGACACTAGGCTTGTTCTTGACCTTAAGAGACTATTGGCTTGTAGTTAAACTCTCATGTATCTAGACAGCCGTGACCGTATATCGAGGTAGGATTCACTTCAATATACGTAGCTGGCTGTGTCTGTCCTCCGCTCTCCAGTATTATGGTTCTGGGGCATGACACGGTTTAAGTGGTGGCCCATGCAGGTCTTGGAAATCAAAATATATGAGGGTTTCACGAAATAGATGTCTCAATCAGCACTCGTCTTTGATCTCTACTCGTGTCTTCTAATCTTTATGAAATTCTTGATCTGATCACATGCTTATATCTTTGATCTATCATGGTCCTTCCTTATTGTTCCCCATGTCATTTCTTCAGCGATATTGTTCCTGGTCCTACCGATCAGCAAGGCGAAGCACCTCCAGCAAACCAGCAGCAATCTGGAGACCAAGCCCAGCACTCTGGAGCAGCTTCCCAAGTCATGCATTCTGGGAACCCAGAGCCACCAGTTCAGCCAGTCCAGCCTGCAGAGCCTGATAATGGAACCCTGGTGGGACTCATCAGGAAATTGCTTGCATCTTAAGATCGTCGGGGTGATGCCCTGCACCAGACAGTACAAGATGCCATGGACAAAGTTGGTTACCAAGGGAACAACGCGGCCAACAGCTTCAAGCGTCTGAACCCTCCTTTCTTTGATGGCAGTGAAGATGCTATCGCTGCTGATGCATGGCTTCAGGACATAGAAGTTATCCTGGAGGCAGCTAGGATTCCCGAGGGAGAGAAGGTGGCCGTTGTGCGCTTACAGTTATTGGATTTAGCCCGCAGCTGGTGGGCGATGCTAGCAGTCGAATTACCGACGCCTGTCTCATGGACGGTATTCAGCAATAAGGTCCAAACCAAGTACTTCGACGCAGTAGCTCGGTATGATCTGCAGACAAGATTCACTAATCTTAAGCAGATGGAAAGGACGATCGATGGATATGCAGCCGAGTTTTCTAGACTTAGTCGGTTTGCTCCTACCTTGGTGGCAACCGAGTTGGATCGAGCCTAGCAATTCCAGCAAGGACTCCACCTAGAGATCATTATAGCAGTGGAGCAGTTTGAGCACCAGACGTTCGATGTTGTCTTACGAGCAGCGAAGAGGCATGAGTATACTTTACAGAGGATTATAGATAGAAACAAAGGACGGAAGAGGTCTCATGGACAGATGTCCCAGTCATCAGCACCAGCCCCGACAGCTAGGACTTTGACTGTTGGAGCTCCTAGGAGGGCGACCACAGTTTCGTCAGTTCAGCACTCGACACCGACGTATCCTCAGCAGCAGAAGCAGTCTTCCGTAATGGGCTGCACTTATTGTGGAAAGCCAGGACATATAGTATCAGAATGTCGCAGAGCACAGGGATTGTGCTTGGCTTGTGGGGCACTGGACCATAAGATAGGCTCCTGTCCGAATAGAGCTAGTTCATCATCGTCAAACCTAACCAGTCCGTCGGTTAGGGTTCCAGCACTAGTGCAGCAGCAGAACCAGCCTCTGAGGCCATTGCCACCTCAGGCTCAGCAGTATGCCCAAGCTCAGAATCAAAATCTGTAGAGAGGTTTCCAGAAGAGGGGACCAGCACCAAGAGGACAAGGTCAGGCTATGGCTCTGACCGTAGCATAAGAATTAACATCAGGTGAGGTGGTGGCAGGTACAATTCTCGTCAACTCTTTTCTAGCATCAGTATTATTTGATTCGGGTGCATTGCATTCATTTATTTCTACATAATTCGTATCACGGATAGGACTGGAGCCCGAGTCATTATCAGTAAGGCTCAATATACTTACTGGTAGCGATCTTGTAGGAGCAGATAGAGTCTATTCTTCGTGTCGAATCATAGTTAGCGGCAGAGAGTTCCCCGCTAGGTTGATAGAGTTTCTGATGGCCGATTATGATGTGGTCTTAGGAATGGATTGGCTGAAGGATCAGTATGCGAGAATAGATTGCCATATTGGCAGGATTATTTTTGGTATTCCCGACGAACCAGAGTTTTCCATTTCCAGAGGCGAAGAAGAACCTTCTCCACCAGTATTACGGATGGCAGTAGCAGTGGCAGTTCCGTTTTCCAGAGTCGTTGAAGAGTATCCTGATGTATTTCCCGAAGAACTTCTAGGCATGCCCCCAGTGAGAGAGATAGAGTTCACCATTGATTTGCTTCCGGGGACGGCACCAGTGTCAGGAGGAGTCTATAGGATGGCACCTTCAGAGTTAGAGATCTTGTACAAGATGATTGAAGAACTTAGAACCAAGGGATTTATTCGTGCTAGTGGATCACCTTGGGGAGCCCCGATAATTTTTATGAAAAAGAAGGATGGAACGTCACGGTTATGTGTTGATTATCGTACCTTGAACTATGTAACAATCAAGAACAGATATTCTCTACCTGTAGAAGCATAGAATTTCAGGCACATCTATAGGCCAGAATTCCTATGCGCTTAACACTACATGCGCCGGGGAGCTCAAACGAAGTGCTTGGCATAGCAGAGGACAGCAAAAGTATAGACATCAAAAGAAGATTTTTATTTCATATAAAAATCTATTACATGTCTAAAGAAAGGCTTTACAAAGGAGAACTTCTATAAAAAGAAAGATCCTAAGACTATAGCCAGGCGCAACAAGGGCCATGCTCCCTAAGCCAGACGCATCATCCGTCAGGTGCATCTCTTAAGCGTCTCAGTCAGGCGCATCACGAAGTCTCAGCATATGCGCTCTATTTCGATCCGATCAAGTGCTTCGGGTAAAGGAGCAGCTTTGAGCATAACAAGAGCGGGCGATCAACCCCACTCTAGCTGGAGGAAGAGCTCTCCAAAGCCCAAGGAAGAGGAGAGCACCGCAATTCCGATATGCGGCTCTTCCGGCATAACGGAGACGGGACTCGAGCGTCCCGATCTTTGGATGCAACAGGCACCTTCGGCCTGCGTCGGGAGCCCGCGATCCCGACTTTTGGATGTAATAGTCACCTTCACGAGTGCATACAAAGACGACTCGACGCATCTTCACCCTGGGGAGCATCTCGGCAACAGAATGGACTTGGGCAAAGAAGTTCTTCTTCGTCGAGAAGTCAAGGGAGAGACAATAAAACTCTCTCAAATTATCGCTATTTATAGGCCATGGCAAATCAAACCCATGCGCCAAGTGGCAACCTTCCCGAAGTTAGTGCAATGAACTTACATTTACGATAATGAATTTGCCTCTTCGATTTCAGCCAAGTCAAAACGGCCATTTAAAGCACTCGAAGAACTCAACAGACAGACCAATAAGGATACGCCATCAGCACCAAGCGCCCCGTATGGATGCGCCCAACGAAGCACAGATCCATGCGTCCTGGTGAACATGGACCTATGCGCCTAGTGGGGTACAAATCGATACGCCCATTTCGGCTCGTCACCCACCAAGCAATTAATACGAAAGTGACAGAGTTGGCAGCATGTCCCCCGAGGACTGAACAGTCGACAACTTTCTGCAGAAAACGAAGCACCGCCGACGTCAGCATCATCATTACTTTCCTCTGACGGTTACAAGTCACGTGGCCGACCAACTACTCGCATTCGCCTCCGCAGCCGTGCGCCCGAAGATTTGCATGTGCCTCAAAAGCCATGCGTCTCTGACTTACCTCTGATCACAGAAGTCAAGCCGCTGCATGTGCCTCCCCGACCATGCTACTGAAGCCCCGTATGCGCCTCAAAAGCCATACGCCCAGACTGGTTCGTGACTCCTGAAGGTTAAAGTCTTCCCATGTGCCCAATCCCAAGCGCATCCTGTCAGATCACTCTCCACTAAATCCGAGATCTTTGAGCCATGGACGTACGCCACTTGTCCTTTGACTCAGTTCAGCCTATGAAGGGGTGCTAACCACCCAAGATCTCAGCAACTGAAAGATCCTCTCCACTGCAACATGCCAGCCCACAAATGCAGCACGAACGATTCAACCCACAAGTCATGGTGCATCATCTATGCGCCGCTCGCAGCTCCAGCCATGTGGCGTTCCTACGTACAGGTACATCCTACATATGCGCGCATGAGCAGCCCAACCTGCTTATAAATAGAGGGATCATTTCCTTCTTACACACACACAGACATACAGAGACGCACAGTCAAAGACATACGTAACCAGAGCATCAGAGTTATCACCCACAGAGATCGAAAGAGACACTCAACGTCTTCTTCCCCTCCGCAAGCTCCGACATCCAGAGCAACCCAGACCTTCAGAGAACCGAAAACCGTCGTCAGATCGTCAACGGAGTCAACGTATTACCACTCGCTCCATCGACACAGGACCTAGATAAAAACAAAAGTGTACTCCTAGGACTACATCGAAGTCTTCTATTGTAACACTGTTCTGTTTGTAATTGAAATTCCAATCAAAGATTTTAATGGCAAACATGCTGGCGACTCTGCTGGGGACGTCTTTCTCCTCCGATGAGAAAGTTGTGTCACAATCTGACGATGTGAATGTGGGCTCTTCCCACAAGACACTGGTCGTACGCCTCAATCAACAGGCGTATGAGGAGTTCATCTCTGAAGGCAGCATAAGTCCTTCGAAGCGGCTGCCGAAGCCGAAGAAGACTCGCCAAGTCAGGGTGCGCAAGGTCGAGGCCCCTGGCACCATCACTGAAGGGGATGCGCCGATGCAGCCTACCCTTCCCGCTGACGTCCTCAGCAGCCAGGATGTGTCTACGAGTGCAGAACATCTCTCAAGGAAACGTGGAGCTGACCACATTCCCCAACTATCTCCTTCTCAGACAAGAAAGATGCATCGACGGAGCAGGGGCGCATCTAACGCCCTGCGTATTAACCCTGATGCGCCGCAGAAGGCTTCTGTCTTTGACAGACTCACTCGCTGTCGTGGTGAGGAGAATTTGGACTCTGAGTACTATGCACCCCAGCGGGCTGGTACGAAGAAGTCCAAGGCAGCACGGGCCACGCGCCTCGAATATGCTATGCCAACAGTAAGTTAGAGGCATGCGCTCACAATCATGTGCACTGCCGATGGTAAACTGTACAAGGTTGACTCGGGTGCTTCTGCGCCGCGAACGGGCCAACCTTCAAAGACCTGGTTCTGCTAGGGCGCATCCGTTGCGCTTACAACCAAGCCGTTCGAGGCAAACTCTGTGGTCTTGAACCCCCGCACCAACATTGGTTGTGCGTCTGAGGCTGGTTTAAGCCACTCTAAATATTGCTCCCCCACTATTGATCTGGGCGCATCTTTTGCGCCGGATCAGGGGGTGCAACATTCACTTGACCACCCCGACGCTTGCCCTTGCCATACGCCTGATGGGGGTATGAAGGTGGCACTCTCCTCTAATGATTTGCGTAATATGATCATTCACAAACGCCGATCAGGAGAGTCGACTGACAAGCACAATGCGCCCCTCACAGGGCACACCTGTGCTGTAGTTACCATCAACTGTTGTTGTAAGACAGCAGTCCCACCACAAAGGCTGTCTGTGTTCCAGCGGCTGCAATCGTCAACACCCCTTCAACGTTGCCTCGGAAAGGTGTCAATTGAAGAGGAGCCAGAACTAAAGGTTGCTTCTTGCAATGTAGTCTCTAACTCCTCGTCAATGCAAAAGGCGACTGGCAACCCCTCGACCTCGTCCTCATCCAAGAGCCAGCCGAGGAAAACCAAGACGACTGTCCCGTCCTCAGGAGTGTTCGAAGGCACCCGGGGGAGGAAGAAGATCTCAGAGGAAGCTGAGGGTAGTCAGGCCCTTGTTGATCCTCATCCCGAAGCCAAAGATATCCTCCAGAACGTAGCTGGGGGTAGCCAAGACGAAACTCCAGAAGAAGTGACTCTTTTACAGGAGAGCGAGGCTGAAAGTGAAGCTTCAACCGATCCATCCACTTCCAGTCACGTCATGACAGTATACATGACGGGAGGTGGTGATACAGAGTCAGATGCTCCACCAGCAGATCTCGTTCAACGTATGGATACTTTGGAGGGGGGACTCAAAACCCTCTCTACCTCCATGCAAATACTGACTCAAGTGGTGTTTGAGATACAGTCAACTTTGGCCAGGGCACCTTCTACTAATCCTGACCCAGGAGCCAACGGGGAATCAAGTGTGCCCCTTCAACGGCCATCCTTGAATACCGATTGCCGCGAAACACCTCGGGTATCGGAACCTTCAAATGTACAACTCCAGACTGTACCACCTTCTCCGACTCCCAGCTCCACGGAAGACGTGGTTGAGATGATCAGGGACTTGCGTGAATGCTTTGAGTCAAAGAATAGACAAGAGGAGTGCCAGAAGATGGGGATCCCGCAACCATACCCCCTCGAATGGAACAAAGTGGTCTATCCTCCCAAGTATAAACCACAAACATTGACTCCACACGACGGAAAGGACTCTCCACGCCGTTATCTGACGTACTTCCAGTCTCAAACGGGACATCTCCCGAAGGAAGATGCGCTACTCACCAGCCTGTTTGTCGGGGCATTGAAAGGAGTGGCTTACGACTGGTACTGCAGTCTCCCTGACAACTCCATATCCTCCTTTGATGACTTGACACGCCTCTTCCTCGATCATTTTTACGACGGAGGGGAAGACATGACGATGGCATCCCTCATAAAGGTACGTCAGAAGGAAAAAGGAACGGTTCGAGCATTCATCGAACGATTTCGACAAGCCTGCTTCAGACTTCCCCCGGGTATGCCAGAACATGCACTCCTCTCCTCCTGCAGCATGAACATGCTTCCTGCGGTTAAGCTCTATCCAACTTTTTAGTCGTGCACCCCATCCCAGAGTCCTCCAGACTCTATGAAGACATTCCGGATGAGGTCCAAGAATCAAACGTCGCCGAAGAAAACTCCGTCTGGCGGGTGTTTTTTGATGGTGCTTCGAGAATAGGCCCTAAAGGCCAAATCATCGCAGGAGTGGGGGTGGTCTTAGTCTTCCCCGATCAGCTGGTCATCTAGCGTGCTTACTCCCTTTCAAAGCTGTGCTCCAACAATGTTGCTGAGTACAACGCTCTCATCACGGGACTCCAGCTGGCGTGACAACTGGAGGTGGATCATCTGGAAGCATACGGCGACTCAAAACTCATCGTTAATCAAATTCGAGGATAGTACGAAGTTCGCCATGAAGATCTGGTTCCTTACCATGAAGTTGCATTGAATATTATTTTAACCTTCACTAAGTTCTTCATAGAATACATACCTCGACTACAAAACCTGGAGGCTGACGCTCTGGCTGGCCTCGCAGCTTCATTAGCAGCACCTCTCGGGACTCAACACTACGTCACGATAGTTGGTCGAGACTTGGTCTGTCCTAAAAATAACCTATGCACACAAATGGCCCATGCCATGACGATAAGTGCCAGTGTTAATATCCGAGACTGGAGGTTCTCGTTCATCGACGTCACTGTCTATAGAATTCTCCCAGAAGATCCGAAAGAAGCCGTCTCGGTCAGGAGGCGTTCCCTTCGGTTTTATTATGATACAGCTACCAAAACGATGTACCGACGTTCCTACGATGGACTTCTCCTTCGATGTCTATCCAACAAAGAAGCAGTCGAAGCCCTTCGGGAAGCTCATAACGGGACTTGCGGGGCTTATCAACCTGGCCCTAAGTTGCAGGATCGACTGTGACGCATGGGTTACTACTGACCAACCATAGAAGTCGACGCCGTCGACTATGCTAAAAAATGCCTTGCTTGCCAGCTTCACGCCGACTTTATCCATACACCATCGGAACCACTACATCCTACAGTCGCCTCCTGGCCCTTTGAAGCTTGGGGCATGGACATTGTGGGACCTATTACCCCTCCTTCATCGAGGGGACACCGCTTCATCCTAGCCATTACCGACTACTTCTCCAAATAGGCAGAAGCAGTTCCACTGACGGAAGTGAAAAGCTCTAGGGTGATCAGCTTCATCAAGCATCATGTCATCTACCATTTCGGGATACCCCGTAGGATTATCCACGATAATGGTCTACAGTTTATCAGCCATGTTTTTAGCAGATTCTGTGACAAGAATCGTATTCAGAACGTGGCATCAACCGCCTACAATCCGGCAGCGAACGGATTGGCCGAGGCTTTTAACAAGACTATCGTCAGGCTACTCAAAAAGGTCGTGTCATCCAACAAACACGACTGGGACAAAAAGTTCGGCGAATGCCTTTGGGCCTACCGTACAACGGTACGGACTCGACGGGTAACATACCATTCTCCTTAGTCTATGGGAGCGAAGCGGTACTGCCTCTCGAGATCCAGATACCCTTACTCCGTGTAGCGATTACAAACTAATTGACAGAAGAAGACAATTAACGCCGTCGTTTGCGAGAATTGGAGATACTTGACGAAAAACATCTCCTAGCTCAGCAGCGCATTGAACTCTATCAAGCACGTATATCACAGGCTTTTAACAAAAAGGTCAAGCAGATGATTTTCCAAGTAGGCGACCTGGTCCTGGCAGTCTGGAGGCCGATGGTGTTGACTCACAAAACACCAGAAAAGTTTGAGCCCAAGTGGGAGGGACCTTTCATCATAGAGACGGTATACTCAAACGGTGCTTACCGCCTCGGCCGACCAAACGGGGATTTGTTCATGATGCCCATCAATGGCAAGTTCCAAAAGAAGTACTACCCTTGACATCTTTCAGATATGTACTTCCATCTCTACCTAGCAAGGGAATCAGTGGACCTGATCATCAGAGCTCACATACACCTCCCTTTCACAAAATCTTATGCTTTCAGAACCCAGTTGTTCCATGGCATTCTATCTCCAGTAGAAGAACAACCACGTCCATATTACCTCTGAGTTACTCCTCTACACCCTGCAAAGCGGAATCTTATACTACGTAGGATTGTGCTACTTATCATTGTTTGCCATTAAAATTGTTTTGATTGAAATCTTAATACAAACAGAACAGTGATACAATATAGGACTTAGATGTAGTCCTAGGAGTACACTTTTGTTTAAGCTGGGTCCTTAGTGCCAATGGAGCGAGTGGTAATGCGTTGACTCCGTTGACCGGCTGACGGCGGTTATCGGTTCTCTGAAGGTGTTGATTGCTCTGGGTGCTGGAGCTTGCTGAGAGGAGGAAGACGTTGAGTGTCTAGAACTGCCTCTCCGGTGATTCTCTGTTGTGGATTCTCTGTGAGTCTTGTGTTCTGAGTCTCTGTGTGTGTGTGAAGGGGATGATCCTTCTATTTATAGTTTTGCAGGCTGGCTGCTCATGCGCGCATGTAGGATGCGCCGGTGTGGGGACGCCACGTGGAGGTTGCTGATGGAGGCTCATGGATGCTGCGTCCTGATTGAGGGGGAGAACTCTTCATACTGCTGTTGTGAGCCGGCACGTAGCAGAAGAGAAGATCTTTCCGTTGCTGAAATCTTGGACGAGTTGAGTCAAAAGACACGTGTCGTCGACTCATGGTTCGAAGATCTCGGATTTGGTGGAGAGGAGTGATCTGGTGGGCTGCGCCTTGGATTGGGCGCAGGAGGAGGCTGCGGCTCATAACCTTTAGGAGTTACAAACCATTTGGGGCGCATGGCTTTTGAGGCGCATGCAGGCGACTTTCCTTCTGTCTTTTGGGATCAGAGATCAGTCTGGGGCGCATGGCTTTTGAGGCGCATGCAAAACTTCAACCGGAGACTCTTCTCCTGTCTTTAGGGATCAGTGAAGGGTCTGAGGCGCATGGCTTTTGAGGCGCATGCTGGTTTGGACGCATGGCCGTAGAGGCGCATGCGGGTATGGACGCATGGCCGTAAAGGCGCATGCGGGTGGCCACGTGGCAGTAGCCGTCGGAATAGAGTCATGATGATGCTGACGTTGCCGACGCTTCATTTTCTGAATAAAGCTGTCAACTGTTCAGACTTTGGAAGGCGTGCTGCCAACTCTGTCAGTTCAGCATTTAATGTTGGTGACGTTCGATGGACAGCTGAGTGGGCGCGGCGTTCCACTCGGTATGGAGTTGTGTGGGGGCGCACCCTCTATAATGCGCCGAGTACTGTAGGGCGCGTCTGTGTGATGCGCCTGATGCCGAAGGGTGCGTCCGTGTGATGCGCTGTCTGGCTGGCGCATCGGACATGTCTTTTAATGATGCGGCTGTCTCGCTCTTCGAGTGCTATAAATAGCCGTTTGGTTGAATTCGAGGCGTCCGGTTCATCCATTTAATGTAAATTCATTGCACGGAATTCGGAGGGCCATCCACTTGGCGCGTGGGTTTGATCTGCCCGGCCTATAAATAGTGGCATGGAGAGAAGATTTGCTTCTCATTCCCTCACGTACTTCCAATATGAACTTGAACATACGGGTGCATTCTGCTGACGAAGTGCTCCCGAGGGTGAAGATGAGACGCTGTGTTGTCTTTGATGCACTTGAAGGTGACTGTTACATCCAAAAGGCGGAGTCGAGGGCTTCTGAGGCAGGCGGAAGGTGCCTGTTGCATCCAAAGATAGGGATGCTCGAGCCTCGTCTCCGTTATTCCGGAAGAGCCGTAGATCGGAATGGCGGTGCAAGGCTCTCTCTTCCTACAAAGTGGGGTTTCCCCACTTTGATCGTGTCGAAAGCTGCTCCTTTAGCCGTGGTTTCGATCACGGTCTTCCTTCGGCTTTGGAGGCTCTTTCGAAGCCTCCCCTGGCCACAGCATTTGCGGTGCTCTTCTCTTCTTTGGTTCCAGCCAGAGGGTTAAATACTTTGTGTCGAAGCATTTATCGAGCGAGCCTGGTTGGAAGAGCGGCACATAACTGGCCTCTGCTCGGCCAGGTGAGCCTGGCTGGAAGAATTTGGCTGAAGGGATGCACATAACTGAGCTGCTGAAGAGATGATGGGATGCGCCTGGATGGAGGCGCATGATATCTGCTGCGCCTCACTGGTGGCGCATAGTGATGCTGCGCCTATCTGGAGACGCATGGTGGCCGCTGCGCTTATCTGAAGGTGCATGGTGGCCGCTGGCTGTAGACTTAGGCTCTTTCCTTTGTAGAAATTCTCCTTTGTACAACCTTTTCTAGACATGTAATAGACTTTTATATATAAATAAAAAGTCCTTCTTCAAATGTCTATACTTATTGACTTTGCTGTGAAGTTCTTCGTCTGAGTTCTGGCGCATGTAGTGTCTGGCGCATGGGCTTTCTGGTTGTGAAATTCCATGCTTCTACAAGACCCCCTTCAAAGTTTTCAAAACTTTTGAATAAGTTTTGGAACACTTTGAATAAGAAGCATGGAGGTCAGGGCGCATGATTTCTGGGCGCATGCCTGTTCGGGCGCATGCTCTTCTCAGTTGATGATGATGGTGCCTTGGTAACCGAAAAGATTAATAATGATCTTTTGGTTTTATTTGCTGCTATCCTTGCATAGAACCCGAGGCGACGGCTGAGATCATACGTCATCTGTTCATGCGTGCGACCAAGCCCTATAAATAGGTAAGAGTTGGAGAGAGAAAGGGTTCTTCTTCTCTGTGCCTCTGCTTCTTTAGAGTTTCTTCTTCAAAAACCCTAACTTCTCCTTCTTCGAGAGAATGGCTCCCAAGACTCCTCGCGGCACTGCCGGTAAGGGGAAGGAGAAAGCGAAGGAGTCCGCGGATGAGGATGTACCTATCACTCTTGCGCCTCTTGCCGACGTTCGTCCTGAGGTGACAGGTGGGTTTCGTCTCTGCTTTGGGCTCTGTGCCCTAGCTGCCGACGCGTATAGACTTCGGTCTTTAATGATACGCCGAGGTTCTATCCTGCCGACGTGCATAGGTTTATACCTTTATCATGCACCGAGGTTTTAATGGCTGACGCGCATGGGTTTTATTCCCTGAAGATGCGCCGAAGCCTTTGCTGACGCGCATGGGCTCACGCTCTGATAATGCGCCGAAGCTCCAATGCCAACGCGCATGGGCTTACGCCCTGATGATGCGCCGAGACATGCTGACGCGCATGGGCCTATGCCCTGATGATGCGCCGAAGCAGATGCGCATGGGTTCATACCCTAGCAATGTGCCAGTCTGCTTGACATATTTTGTCTTTTTGCCTGACTTCCACTTTTGTCGTACCAGTGTCGATGACGATCCCTTTGTTGAATGAGGTCCTCCTGGACGCTTCCCTTTGTCAGATGGGAGTTGATTTTGATGAGGCGGTGATCAACCCTGCAAAGGATGCTATCCTTCAGGACCAACCTCGTGAGAGGATGCTACAAATCCAGGTCCAGTTGCCGCTTTTCCTTCAGAGTATGATGGAGAGCGGTAAACTGAAGTCTGCTGATTCTGAAGGTGTGACTTTCTTAAAGCCTGCCTTTCTGTTTGGCGACCGATTAGTCTCTTCCGAAGCGAAGATATTGAAGATCAGAGAAGACTGGTTCTTTGCTGCTAAGGGCATGATGTTATACATGCGGCAGGTTGACCGCCAGTTGCCACTGACAGCCTTTTACCGTCTAGCTTCGAAGAGAAGGATGGATTGGGAACTTACTCCTTCTCAAGGAGGTGCCTTGGGGGGCTCCCTTTCGATTGACACCACCTCGAACCAGCGAGACACCTTGACCGCTTCACGAACTGGTTCTTCGTTCAGTTACCGAGCTTTGCGTCCCGGGAGCATCTATAGTGAAGTCCCAAATGACACGTTTCCCTTCAGTGCCCCGACTTTTGCAAATCGGATGCTGACGTCGAAGGTCACGTATCCGACAGCTGGTTTTAGAGTCGAAGGTTGGTGTCACTACATCCCAAAGTGGGACGAGTTGACCTCCTGGGTGCTTTCCAGGTTCAAAGTTGAGCTTAAAGAGATAGGGCTGACTGCCGCCATTCGGGCCACGCAGGCAGGCGTGGACCTCAATAAGCCGATATTCCTTGCGTTGTTGGAGCTTTTCAACGCCCAGACTGGCAGCTTCTTTACTCCAGTGGGGGAGTTGGGATTGGCCCTTCATGAGATGTACGAAGTGTCCAAGCTTCCTTGGGGCTCGGAACCGTACGAGGAATATTTCCCATCGAATGAAGAGATCCAAGTCTTGGAAGATAAGGACCCGGAGATGATAGCCGTTTTCAAGGAGGTGATGAGCCATCATTATCTGATGCACCGGAGGGATAAGGGTAAGACCCAACCTCACGTGACTGCTTGGAGGGACTATGTTTTCAGACAGGATTTGGCGGATCCTTCGAGGATCCGGTTTGCGACTCCGCAGGGCTTGACACCCGCGGAAGTGAGTTCTGAAATAACCCGGCTGGACGAGAGGACCCCACATTCAAATGAGAGCGGCAAGAACACGTACAGCTGTTTCTGGCACTGCGGGCACCGGATGTCATCTAAGGCAGTGTTGACGGCCTACTTGATGATATGGCTCCGGGATTGCATATTTGCAGGGGGATCCAGTGCTGTTGAGAGGGTACATCGGAATCTCATTTTGCCTGCAGTGAAGTTGGCCTTTGGACGACCTCTGGCTCTCCTCCCCGCGAAGGTGTGCAACCTGCTACGCGGTTTGAGGTCTTTTGCTGATGATGTGATCCACGAGAAAGGTAATAATGACAACTTTCCCCGGGCCGAGCTGCCTTTCCATTATCTTATGGGTTGGCTGATCTTAAATCATCCGAATGTGATGAGTCCTGGTCCTGAGGAGGACAATGTTGAAGGAGATGCCTTCATTCGCCGCTTCTACAAGAGGAAGTGGTCTTACACTGGCGTTCCCGTTTGTAGGAGGGTTTTGTCCTTCCTTCAGGGGTGGGAAATCGTGAAGGTTGGCCCGATCTTCAAGAATTTCGAGGCCGACCAGGATTTGGTTGATTCTGGCGAGGATGCGGTTACTTTGCCGAAATGGAGTTTTCGTTGGTTGCAGAGTATCCGGCCTTCGCATCTGGTCTACCGTAATCAGAACAGGTGTTATCTGGAACCGTACTTGCCAAGCCGATTTGCTCGTCAATTTGGCTACACTCAGCTAATGCTGCGGAATCCCAGTAGCAGTCTAGGCTTCATCGGGAGTTTGCTGGATGGAGCCCGGGGCTGGCAGTATTATAACGCTGGATGCACTAGCGTTAAGTTTACCACACCAGTTCGCAATCCTCGGCCGCCGATCTTATATCCGGCCGCCAAGCTGTATTGTACTATGAATACTATGTCTCCTGGTTATGACAGGGAGACTAGTTTCATCATTGGAACCCAGTTGGAGGCAACAACGAATATGTTGGTGGCAGCTCGGTCATATCGTCCGCCAGAATTAGCGGGGTATCGGGCTGCTGCTGTGGCACCAGTGAGAGACCCGTCTGTCGAGAAAAGACGGGCTGACACAGAAGCTGGTTCTTCTGTACCAAAAAGGTCGAGAAGGACGTCGACCCCGAAGATTACGGAAACGCCACTTGTAACGCCAACGGGCTTAGCTCCCGCTGAGGTAAGGAGTGCTTCATAATTCCAGTTTTTTTATGTCATTGTGGCGACTTATGCTCTTCTTCTTGTAGGGATTGAAGAAGAAGTCTCGTGCTTCAAAATCGGGCACCAGTAAGCCGAAGGAGGTGGCAGGCTCTTCTGAGGAGTGTATTCCACCAACGATGATGTCTCCTGTGGAGGAGGGTCCCGAAGATGTTCCCGCGGAGGTTTTAGTATCTCCTGACTTTGAAGTCGCAACAACTTCTGGGATAGTACCATCTGCCGTGGAGGCCTTGGACGCTGAGGGTCCTACAGACTCGAGGCATCCTGATGATGAAGTGGATTGGAGTTCGTCGCCTTCTGGTGACGTCCCTCCAGCGTTGCAAGGGTCCGTTGTGGGGGCAGCAGAAGCGGTGAGGATAGAGGAGAGGGTTGATTCCCCTCCTGGTCATGATGAAAGGAGGTCGGCCGAATCATTGCCGAATCCTTCCTTGGCTTCCACCATGGACATAGAGATGGCTACCGATCAGGCGGTAGCGACAGATTTTGTCCCTGTAGAGGGATTTGAGAAGAGTGAGACCCTTCTGCCGGTCTTGTCTCCTGGGGCTGGCCAGGAGATAAATGTTGATCTCCCCGTTTTGCTGGGGGAGGTAGCTGATGCTGATAGAACGTCGGGGGTAGAAGAGGTGGCCGTTGACGTCGGTGGTGTCTCCGGGCTTGAGAAGGGTAAGGGTGTGGAACCCTCTGTTGCTCCTTCCACTTGGGGTACTATCACGACGCATGTGCCGGCTCCTTCTGTTCCTTCGGCACCTCGGGCTAGCAGTCTGGCCCCTGTTGATGAAGAGCCTATTGCAGCCAAGGTTCAAACCTCTCAGATCGAGGTTGGCGGATCCTCCTCCGGTCCGCAAACTGTAGTAGCTCCCCCAACTCCTGCTATGACGCCGCAGGTGCTGGCGGATGCCGACGAGTATGTGAAGTTCCTCGTCGAGGGAGTGTACAAAATGCTGGAGAAAGGAGTATCTGCAGTGATGGATGGCAAGGGGAGCTTTGCGACAGCAAAAGCTTTGGCAATGCCTTGTATCGAGCTGATCCGCATTCACCAAGGCCATGACCATATGGCCGAAATTCTGGAGGTTTCGGTGATTGAGCTGGACGAGCGGCTCGCGGAACTGCAGCGCATCCAACAAAATGACCTCTCTGTCTTGATAGATGCAGAGATAGGGAAGTTGATTGCTGAAATCGAGGCTTCCCATCGGACCGATGTGAGCAGTTGGGAGCGTGAAGTGGCTGGGACTGAGGCTGCGGCGGAGCAGTTGTCTCAATCTATGGAGAAGACGACGGAGAAGCGGGCTGCGGTGGACGCTAACATCGCAGAGGTTGATGCTCAGATGCGCCGTCTTGAAGACCAGCGGGCCCAACTTCAACTAGAAGCTGATCGTGTCCTGGCTGAACACGTGGCATTCAAGCAGGAGGAAGCGACTCTTACTCAGCGGACCCTTGCTTTGGCTCAGCAGCGACGACAGCTTGATGAGAAGTATGAGAGTAAAACTTCTGCTGAGGCTGTCGGGTTAATGCGTCAAGAAGCCGAGCTGCGAGTCCAGGCGACTGTGGAAACTCGCACTGCCGACCTGAGACGTCGAGTCAGAGAACTCTCATCCCACCCTGGGGAGGATCGGGGATTGTAGCTTCTCTTCTTTTTATGTGTTTTTTCAATTCTTGCTGGGGAAATAGCGTATTTCTGTACTCTCTTTTTTTTTGAAAAATAAAGAAATACACTATCTCTTTGTGATGTGTTCATTTTTAATCTCATGAACTTGATGATTTATGTGGACCTATTATCTTTTGCGCACCTTGGTTTTTAGGTACAGATAATAAGTATAAAGGAACCAACATGTTTGCTCAGAGGTAATGTGGACATGGCAATCATTAGGTTCGAATGATAGAATCTTCCTACTCAGAGGTATTTATGGACGTGGTAGGAATGATCCTGGGGGATACGCTGAACAACTCAGAGGTAATGTGGACGTGGAAGTTCTGCGATCAATGTACGACAACATAGGAGTTGTTTGTACGGGATGTTTACTCAGAGGTAATGTGGACGTGGTAAACATGAAGGATAGCGTAAGCTCACGAAGTGTAAGGTTCCGCTTTGTAGGATGTAGAGAGACAACTCAGAGGTAATGTGGACGTGGTTATCTTTCTACGGAAGGATGCCACGGAACAGCTGGGTTCCGGAAGCGATTGATTTTGTGAGAAGAGGTTGTTTGGGGAAATACATGTCTTGGAGGATGTCAAGAATAGTACTTCTTTAGGAACTTGCCGTTGATGGGCATCATGAACAAGTCCCCATTGGGTTTGGCGAGACGGTAAGCACCGTTTGAGTATCCCGTCTCGATGATGAAGGGTCCTTCCCATTTGGGCTCGAACTTCCCTGGTGTCTTGTGAGTTAACACCATTGGCCTTCTGACTGCTAAAACCAGGTCGCCAACTTGGAAAGTTCTTTGCTTGACCTTCTTGTTGAAAGCCTGTGATATACGGGCTTGGTAAAGTTCGATGCGTTGTTGAGCTAGGAGACGCTTTTCGTCAAGTGCCTCCAGTTCCCGCAGACGACGACGTTGATTGTCTTCTTCTGTGAGATCGTTTGTGATTGCCACGCGGAGCGAAGGTATCTGTATCTCGAGAGGCAGTACTGCTTCGCTCCCGTAGACCAGGAAGAATGGAGTGTTGCCTGTTGGGGTCCGTACCATTGTGCGGTAGGCCCAAAGGCATTCGCCAAGCTTTTCGTCCCAGTCGCGTTTGTTGGATGACACGACTTTTTTGAGTAGCCTGACGATAGTTTTGTTGAACGCCTCGGCCAATCCGTTTGCTGCCGGATTGTAGGCGGTTGAGGCCACGTTTTGAATGCGATTCTTGTCACAGAACCTGCTGAAAATGTGGCTGATAAACTGAGGACCATTGTCATGGATGATCCGCCGGGGTACCTCGAAACGGTAAATGACATGGTGTTTGATAAAGCTGACCACCCTGGAGCTTTTTACTTCCGCTAGTGGGACTGCTTCCGCCCATTTGGAGAAGTAATCGGTGATGGCCAGGATGAAACGATGTCCTATTGATGAAGGAGGGGTGATTGGCCCTACAATGTCCATACCCCAGGCTTCGAATGGCCAGGAGACGACTGTAGGATGTAGAGGTTCAGATGGTGTATGTATGAAGTCTGCATGAAGTTGGCATGCATGGCACTTCTTAGCATATTCCACTGCGTCGGCAACCATGCACTACGCCAAAATGGATGATTTGCGACAAATAGAGTTTTCCAAAAACAACGTATTAGAACTGTTATTATATTAACGACGGATTAAAATAGTTGTTTAATAACGTAACCGATTTTACCAAAATATTATATTTGTATGCAATAGCTTAAATCTGTTGTTTATTATCATAACTCCGTCGAATATTTTGGCTCCCAAATCTTAGAAGCTAAAATATTTTGTAAACCCGCGCCTGTCCCCGCGGAATTTTTCCGTCTCCTCAAAACCCCTTTGTCCCTTATAAACCCGCGCATGATCTCTCTCCCAAAAGTTCTCCTCCCAAACTCCTAATCCTCCCAAACCCCTTTCGTCTCCTCAAATCAAGGCTAACTCACGATCAGGTAATCATCTTCTCTTTAAAATTTCTCTTTAGCTGGAACTCGCGCGGTCGCTGGAACCCGCCCTCGCTGCTGGAACCCGCCCACGCTGCTGGAACCGCCCTCGCGCCCTTCCAGAGGATGATTCCGACGGGCGGACGATGGGCGGACGACGGAAAGGGCGATCCACGACGGGAAGGAAATCCAGAGTTTAATATTAGGATTTTTTAAAATCTTTTCTAGGGTTTAATATTAGGTTTTTTTCCTATTAAATCTTTTCTAGGGTTTAATATTAGGGTTTTTTCCTATTAAATCTTTTCTAGGGTTTAATATTAGGGTTTATTTCTAGGGTTTTACCTTTTTGTATTTTCTCAATCCTTCGTTCATTCTGAAAGTATTCACAATTTTTTGGTTCTCTCTAGGTCGGCGGTGGAAGAAGGGACTTCTAAATCTCAGCAAGAATTTCGAGGTATAATTCTAACTACTAAGTTTATAACTAAATATATGTTATAATCATTGAATTTTCTTAATGTGTTCTGATTTTTAATATTTTCGATTTTTTAGTATTTTCGTATTCTAATTTTGTTAATGTGTGACCAACTTGTTCATACACCTATGAATAAACGATCCTTAGTTATACAGTTATATGAGAATCTATGAGGTTAGCATACCTTGTGAATACGCATTGCATTTTAGTTGATGATAGGAACCATCTAGGTACACTTAATTTAGTTTTTTTTCCTCTTCAAACTTCAACCATAAAGACAAGGAGAGGCTTGGAGTAGAATGAACCAAGGTTCACATTCGGTATCGGATCCTTTTTATGAGTATCGGTATCAGCAATATCGGCATGCAAGGTTTGATATATTGTTAAGAAATCAAATTGTTTCCCACTTTATCATGATCTAAGTCTTCCTTTAAAACCAAAAAAAAAACCCAAACAAAAGCTTGAACAAATTTTACACTTAAATATCTAGTAAATTAAGGACTGGCTAACAATCTAGCAATGCGTTCTTTATAATAAAAGGCTGACCTTCATATTACCAACAAATGAAACTAAGATTCTAAGTTGATTGAATTATTTCCTTACTTACATCCATTATCTACTGGACATATTTGTAACTTAATATATGTAAAGTAGTAATCTAGCTATATTTTATGGTATTATGGGAGAATGATATATTGAACATTCTCTCCTGCCAGGGTTCTATTTTCTTAACTTTGGCCTTTTGTATTTCCTAATTGGTTCCTAGGAGTATATTTCTAACTATAAGCTATTCACTTAATTTTTATGGGCATCCATGTAAGTCACCTTATATTATATATGGATCTTTCTTGCAGTTTATGGATATCATTTTTGGATGAATGCTCGCTTACTGTGCAAGCTTACTGTGCATTTTTGAGTTTTCTTGAAGAGTATATTGCATTCTTGTTATCAATGCATTTTCGTAACAAATATAAAACACAATGATTCGTGTAGAACATATTGTTCTCTCATGTGCACTATTGTTATCAATGCATTTTGGTTGCCATGTAAGTCACCTTATATTATGGCTATGATGATATGGCATGGCTATGATGATCTGGCATGGCTCTAATTTGAGTATAATCTGATACAAATTCGAAGGTTGTTCTGAAATGAGGTTCTTTGACTCTTAGTTGCATTTGGCTCTGATACTCCTATAGTAATTTGATACATGAGCAATCCTTTGCAATATGAATCTGCTATTGCATTAAGAACACTGAACCTCTGAGTTTGGTATTTATCTAATACTCTGGGATGCTATGATGCTTCGGAATGCCATGTCACTGATCTGAGCTAGCCAGTTGGACTCTCTCTGATACTACAACTGAGCCAATGGTACACTCTGACATTGTTCTCTCATGTGATTGATCATTAAGCATTTTATAGTGAGCCAATGTAAGTATCTGATGACAAATTAATTTTGGCATGCAACATAGGCCTACAGATTACTGCAAGGGGTTTGAGGGATGACAAATTTTTTGGTATCTGTAGGCAAGGTTTGATATATTGTTGAGAAATCAAATTGTTTCCCACTTTATCATGATCCAAGTCTTCATTTTAAACCAAACAAAAAAAAAGCTTGAACAGTAATCTAGTTATATTTTATGGTATTATGGGAGAATGATATCTTGAAAACTCTCTCTTGCCAGGTTCTATTTTCTTAACTTTGGCCTTTAGTATTTCCTGATTGGTTCCTAGGAGTATATTTCTAACTATAAGCTATTCACTTAATTTTTATGGGCATCCATGTAAGTCACCTTATATTATATATGGATCTTTCTTGCAGTTTATGGATATCATTTTTGGATGAATGCTCGCTTGCTGTGCAAGCTTACTGTGCATTTTTGAGTTTTCTTGAAGAGTATATTGCATTCTTGTTATCAATGCATTTTCGTAACAAATATAAAACACAATGATTGGGGTAGAACATATTGTTCTCTCATGTGCACTATTGTTATCAATGCATTTTGGTTGCCATATAGCATGGCTATGATGATATGGCATGGCTATGATGATCTGGCATGGCTCTAATTTGAGTATAATCTGATACAAATTCGAAGGTTGTTCTGAAATGAGGTTCTTTGCCTCTTAGTTGCATTTGGCTCTGATACTCCTATAGTAATTTGATACATGAGCAATCCTTTGCAATATGAATCTGCTATTGCATTAAGAACACTGAACCTCTGAGTTTGGTATTTATCTAATACTCTGGGATGCTATGATGCTTCGGAATGCCATGTCGCTGATCTGAGCTTGCCAGTTGGACTCTTTCTGATACTACAACTGAGCCAATGTTACACTCTAACATTGTTCTGTCATGTGATTGATCATTAAGCATTTTATAGTGAGCCAATGTAAGTATAATAACAAATTAATTTTGGCATGCAACATAGGCCTACAGATTACTGCAAGGGGTTTGAGGGATGACAAATTTTTTGGTATCTGTAGGCAAGGTTTGATATATTGTTGAGAAATCAAAATGTTTCCCACTTTATCATGATCCAAGTCTTCCTTTAAAACCAAACGAAAAAAAGCTTGAACAGTAATCTAGCTATATTTTATGGTATTATGGGAGAATGATATCTTGAAAACTCTCTCTTGCCTGGTTCTATTTTCTTATCTTTGGCCTTTTGTATTTCCTGATTGGTTCCTAGGAGTATATTTCTAACTATAAGCTATTCACTTAATTTTTATGGGCATCCATGTAAGTCACCTTATATTATATATGGATCTTTCTTGCAGTTTATGGATATCATTTTTGGATGAATGCTAGCTTGTTGTGCAAGCTTACTGTGCATTTTTGAGTTTTCTTGAAGAGTATATTGCATTCTTGTTATCAATGCATTTTCGTAACAAATATAAAACACAATGATTCGTGCAGAACATATTGTTCTCTCATGTGCACTATTGTTATCAATGTATTTTGGTTGCCATGTAAGTCACCTTATATTATGGCTATGATGATCTGGCATGGCTATGATGATCTGGCATGGCTCTAATTTGAGTATAATCTGATACAAATTCGAAGGTTGTTCTGAAATGGGGTTCTTTGCCTCTTAGTTGCATTTGGCTCTGATACTCCTATAGTAATTTGATACATTAGCAATCCTTTGCAAGATGAATCTGTTATTGCATTAAGAACACTGCTGAGTTTGGTATTTATCTAATACTCTGGGATGCTATGATGCTTCGGAATGCCATGTCGCTGATCTGAGCTAGCCAGTTGGACTATCTCTGATACTACAACTGAGCCAATGTTACACTCTAACATTGTTCTCTCATGTGATTGATCATTAAGCATTTTATAGTGAGCCAATGTAAGTATGATGACAAATTAATTTTGGCATGCAACATAGGCCTACAGATTACTTCAAGGGGTTTGAGGGATGACAAATTTTTTGGTATCTGTAGGCAAGGTTTGATATATTGTTGAGAAATCAAATTGTTTCCCACTTTATCATGATCCAAGTCTTCCTTTTAAACCAAACAAAAAAAAAAGCTTGAACAGTAATCTAGCTATATTTTATGGTATTATGGGAGAATGATATCTTGAAAACTCTCTCTTGCCAGGTTCTATTTTCTTAACTTTGGCCTTTAGTATTTCCTGATTGGTTCCTAGGAGTATATTTCTAACTATAAGCTATTCACTTAATTTTTATGGGCATCCATGTAAGTCACCTTATATTATATATGGATCTTTCTTGCAGTTTATGGATATCATTTTTGGATGAATGCTCGCTCACTGTGCAAGCTTACTGTGCATTTTTGAGTTTTCTTGAAGAGTATATTGCATTCTTGTTATCACTGCATTTTCGTAACAAAGATAAAACACACAATGATTAGTGAATGACAAGTATATGTTAGTGAATGACAAGTAGAACAAACTAATCCTAGTTCAATGATCACATATTAGTCGTTTCATGGGTGGCCATAATGACGAAGGACATTATACTGTGTTATAATTCTTAATAATATGGAAAAGTCTCACAAATCTTAAAAAAATGTAAGTTTATTTTCTCCCACAGTATCTTTTGTGAACTTAATGAATACTCCAAATGTATTTCAGATTTGTCTGCTTCTCTTTTTTCATTGAGTTGTTCATTTTTTTCCTATGACTTAATGAATGATGCAAATATATCTTTTGGCTATGTAGATGTCTCGTACACACCCAAGTAAGGATTGGATGGATGCTCCTAAATTATCAGTCGAATATCTTGAAGGCGTCACATCATTCATTAAGTTCACAAAGGATACTTTGGGAGGAAATAATTGGTATCTTTGCCCATGTGATAAATGTCGTAATTATAATAGAGGGAAAAAAAGTCTAAAGGTTATAGCTGAGCATTTGGTTTGTAATGGAGTAGACAAGTCATACAGAACTTGGGTTAATCATGGAGAACAACTTCCTGGAAGTGTCGACAACGTTCATGTTCCTAGTTCATCATCAATTAATGATTGTACTGGAGATGCCTTTCCGAGAATGGCGGACATGTTCCATGACACATTTGGACGCGTTGATCTTGAGGACCTTGAAGAATGCTTGGATGAGTCTAATCAATGTAATGATCCAGATTATCAAGATGACTTTGATGTTGATTATAAGAAGAAGCTAGAAGATGCAATGCAACCCCTATATCCTTCTTGTGAGGGTCTACATACAAAATTGTCAGCAACAGTAGAATTATTAAGCATGAAAGCTAGACATCAATGTTCCGAGGCATTTTTTACAGAAATGTTGCAATTTATAAAGAAGATTTTACCGGATGGAAATACTTTACCGGAAACTATACACAAAGCTAAGAATATGGTCAAGCCTTTTCGCATGAAGTGTGAGATTATTCATGCTTGCCCTAATGATTGTATACTCTATAGGAAAGAAAATGCAGATAAAGAAAATTGTCCCAAGTGTGGTGAAGCTAGATGGAAACCGACTGAAAACTCAAAACCAGAAGGTAAAAAGTTACCGAGAAAGAAACTAAGGTACTTTCCAATTACTGAACGGTTGCAACGTATGTATAGAGTGCGATGGATAGCTGATAAGATGAGATGGCATGAGCATGCAGAAGATAGCAATACACACATGAGACATCCAGTGGATTCTTCTTGTTGGAAATCTATAAATATGAAGTGGCCTGAGTTTGCTAATGATACACGGAATGTTCGTCTAGGACTCGCTACCGATGGTTTCAATCCTTTTGGGATGAACAACTCCTACAAATTTGATTTTCGTAAATTTTACGAGGTTACAAAAAAACACAAGTGAAGATGATGAGCCATTTATCCATGCTTCACAAGCAACTCAAGTCTTCTACTGCAAGGATGAAACCCGAGATAATTGGCATGTTGTTTTAGAGTCCCCGAAAAAACTAAGTCATGAAGTGGACGCTTATGAAGATCCGTTTGTTTTTACTGGTGCAGTTGACGAAGCTTTTGCGATATCAGCAGCACTTGCTGAAGTTTTAGAAGATGATGAAAATTACTGATTATTGACATTTTAGATTGTGATGACACTTGTGTAATCTGAGGATATTTGTGTTTGTTTGGTTATTGACATTTTAGTTACTTGTGTTTGTTTGGTTATCAACATTGTAGTTGCTATCTTAGTTTTGTTTTTTGCAGTAAATGTGTTTTTTAATCTTAGTAAATATTAATGTGACGATACATTTGAGTTTGTTATTTGATGTTATTTGTGTTTGCTTTTTAGTTTCATTATGTCAGGTGATGGAGTAAATGGAGTAAACAGTGCTGGAAACACAAGTATAGAAAATCATGTTGACGGCAATAACAATTCAAGTGGGAGTCAAGGAAACACAAGTACACAAAATCAATCAGGTGGTTACTTTTGTGTTTGTTTTCTTAGTTTTAATTATCATTTTGACGACAATTAGTCCTAATATTGGAATTTTTTTCCCATAGGTACACAAAAGCTAATAATATTTAATGAGTATGGACAACCTGTGGATATTGGATCAACACAATTTTCATCGGCTGTTGGAAAGATAGCAAAAGCACATTGTCCACCTGGAATTGAGGATTGGAGGCGAGTTCCAAAAAGTATTAAAGAAGACATATGGAAAAGTGTTAAGGTGAGTAAATTTGGTTTGTTAAAGATAACATATTTTGATTCAGTACTGCTATATATAGGCCTATACTGTTATGATATATACTGTTGTCCATCATGATTGGCGTGGCCCATGATCCTATTACATGATATTGATATATGAATACAAGTTCTTGGTTTATATTACATTGTGGAGATAAGTTGCAGCCACCTATGTCGCTTCTTTGGCTTAAATTTCCATACAAGCAGTCCAGGTTTCCGGAACATGCTATTTTAGAATTCTTTCTCCTTTTATGTGGTTATAATATCAATTTATTCTTATCCTTGTCCATATCCTTCAAAATTTGAGATTCTGGAAAACTAAATAGTTCACCAACAAACTCCAGTTACCAGACTTTTGCAGGTGCTGTGGTGACTAGCTAACATTTGCATCTATGTTTCTTTTATACCTTATTGTTGGAAAATGCATGTCTATTCCATGCATTGCATTAACGTTCAGTCTTTGGTACTGTCCTTAAGATCTTCTTGCATAGTAGATCCATTGCTTCAGACCATGTATTAGTGTCCTACCCAGTATTCTCATTTCAGTTAATGAACTTCAAGTTCAGACAATTGAAACTTCAAATCCAGGCATAGAACTTCATTTCAGTCAATAAACTTCAAGTTCAGTTATCTGGACTTGTGTTCAAAGATTAAGGAATTGTGAAGGCTCAATTTGAACAGGGCATTAAATTGGACATTAAGTATCAGTTATCTGGACCTGTGTCTCTAATCTTGTATCTATCCTTTGGTATCACATTTTAGTTCAGTCCTTAAATTGGACATTAAGTATCAGTTATTGCTTGATCTCCTAGTGTATAAGTTATAGAGAAGTAGGGGAATACTTGAAAAATGGTTGTAACTTGCAATGGGTTCAAGAGGGTGCTTGTTTATGTGAATGTGTCTTATAGCTAATGATTATAAAAGGAGGCAAGACTTGCCAGGTTCAAGAGGGTGGTTGTAACTTGCCAGGTTTGATGTCCTGCCTTTCCTAAATCCATTGCCAGGACTTGCATTAGTGTTATGTCCAATTACCTGTCCAACCACATTCATTCCATTTCCCTTCATCAATTAGGATTACATGGAGTCCCGTGTCTATACTGCCCAACCTTGTTCACTGCATTTGGAAAGTATCAGACCCTACTTTATATTAATGTCCAGGATTTTAGAAGTCTGCAGTCTTATTTCCCTTTGGTTCCAAACGAGGGGTTTGAGATGAGAATTAGCTCATCATAGACTGTAAGATTCTTAATATATGCCATATATTTTGGACCCTTCTTAATTGTTCTGTCCTTGGATACCATTGCATTCTACTATTCTATTTTGGGGTGTTCAGTTATAAGTTAATGTTCAGATATTACATTAGGTTTCGTCCCATACTCCATAATAAATATATCCTAATGTGTGTCACCTGGGTTCAGCCAACATTTAGCTTTTTCTTGTTGCGATTTAATCCAGAACATTTGCTGGCGTGTAAAGAACCTCATGTATCAAAGTAGCTGAAAGCAGTGTTTCTGCTTCAGCTGTCAAATGGCGAGGAGCAACATTCACATGTCCTACACATAGAGTGAGATAAGGTTACTTCAAAGTTGGAATTAAATCATATTATCGTGGTAGCTAAAGATCTTTCTAGTTGGAAATGTACCTGCAATTGCACGGCCCCATTGGAAAATGCATGTCTATTCCATGCATTGCATTAACGTTCAGTCTTTGGTACTGTCCTTAAGATCTTCTTGCATAGTAGATCCATTGCTTCAGACCATGTATTAGTGTCCTACCCAGTATTCTCATTTCAGTTAATGAACTTCAAGTTCAGACAATTGAAACTTCAAGTCCAGGCATAGAACTTCATTTCAGTCAATAAACTTCAAGTTCAGTTATCTGGACTTGTGTTCAAAGATTAAGGAATTGTGAAGGCTCAATTTGAACAGGGCATTAAATTGGACATTAAGTATCAGTTATCTGGACCTGTGTCTCTAATCTTGTATCTATCCTTTGTATCACATTTTAGTTCAGTCCTTAAATTGGACATTAAGTATCAGTTATTGCTTGATCTCCTAGTGTATCAGTTATAGAGAAGTAGGGGAATACTTGAAAAATGGTTGTAACTTGCAATGGGTTCAAGAGGGTGCTTGTTTATGTGAATGTGTCTTATAGCTAGTGATTATAAAAGGAGGCAAGACTTGCCAGGTTCAAGAGGGTGGTTGTAACTTGCCAGGTTTGATGTCCTGCCTTTACTAACACTGAACCAATCTGCTGTTTGGCCTAGTGCCTGATGACAAATGTAAGTATCTGATGACAAATTAATTTTGGCATGCAACATAGGCCTACAGATTACTGCAAGGGGTTTGATGACAAATTAATTTTGGGTTTAATAATCTGATAGGCTCAGGCTTCTCATTTCGCATTTGAAGTGGTTGCCTCATCATTTGTTGTTCTTCAGTTGTCCTTCTAATCAATTCAGTAACATCTTTGATATTCTCTCTTAAAATGCTTGGTAACTTGGCATTCTGTAGCACTTCGTGCAATAAAGATGAAACTGGCAAGAATATCCCTGAAAAGGAGCTACGAAATTTGTTGTTTGCAGCTCTGTTAGATGGTAACCCTGTTATGACAGATAACATGTTATATTGTTCGACATCTATAGTTAGGAAATTAATATACGTTCAAAATGAAGTACCAGAAATTTGTTGTTTGCAGCTCTGTTAGATGGTAACCCTGTGATACAACTATTACAAGGTTTCCATTACTAATGTGTTTCTAACATGTTAAATTTTGCCTCGTTTTGTAACTAATTTGATTTATTTTTGTGTGTGTGTATATATATATAATTGTTATTGCAGATTTCATATCAAGTACCAGAAATTTATAAAGATAAAATTTTGAAAAAAGCTAATAGTGCTTGGAGAAATTGGAAGGGAGAACTCCGAAAGATTTGTGATAGGGCTGGAACTGTTGCAGAGCGTAAAAATATTGTGGTAGAAGATATAAAAAAAGAAGATTGGGTAGCTTTTGTTGAATTACACTCTACAGAAGAAGATCAAGTTCGCCGTGATTATGGAAGGAATGCGAGAAAAAAAGTTAAGATATTACATACAACTGGTAGGAAAGGTTGTGCGAGGGTAGCACATGAACTGGTAAAGATGTTAATAATATATTATCTATCATTTTTTCATATTTCAATGCAATATGAAATTATGTTAATAACCTATTTCTTGTCTTGATGTAGAAAAAGGCGAGTCCTACAGGTGAAGTTAATAGATCTGTGTTATACTTGGCCACACATCTAAACACTAGTAAAAATGATCCTACGCGTGTTACCCAGTCTACGACCGGGTTCGAATACTTAGTAAGCTTAACTTTTGACTTCTTTCTTCTCATTATATTTAGCAAATCTGAATACTTAATAGTTGTATTTGTCTCCTGTTTATCTTGTAGGAAAAAATTAAAAGGCTTATAGATGAAGATCCCTACTTAGGAGAGAAAGATTTGGACAATGATGCTGTTGCAATGGTTTATAGGATTCTAATTAGTTTTCATGTTTGTTTATTTTTCTTTTACAAGTTCATAC
This sequence comes from Iris pallida, assembly GCA_029216955.1. NCBI lineage: Eukaryota > Viridiplantae > Streptophyta > Magnoliopsida > Asparagales > Iridaceae > Iris > Iris pallida. The sequence continues at coordinate 14,897,945 of JANAVB010033220.1, forward strand.
TATATAATTAATCTCTTCTTCTAAAAATTGTTTAGGTATTGGGCCGTGATGGTAAGGGTTATGTGCATGGAATGGGTCAAGGTGTTTCAAAGACGGAGATTCGTGCTTCAGCTGCAAGTCGGGAGATTGCTCGTAGAGAAAAGCAAAAGAACGAAGCTTTTCTAAATCGGATAGAGAATCTTGAACAAACAGTAGCCTCCATGCAGGCTGCAGCATCTAACACTCCTAGATCAAGTCAATCTTCATCACAATTTCATACTCCTAGTCCTTCTGAGGTGAGTAGTTTCTACATCAAGTCAATCTTGCATATTACATTGTCTGTTTGTTGTATATGACAATATGTATTCATATTACCTTCAATCTTGCATATTACCTTGTCTGTTTCATTTTGTATAGTTCTTTCTCATTTAATGTTGATCTCTAAGTCAAGACTTGCTCCTTATATATGCATTAGCATAATTCTATACTCATGTTTTTTTATGTTCGTATATAGGGACATGATCAGTCTACCTTGCCCATAAAGACTTGTCTTTTGAAGAACTTTAGAAAGAAAGCTGTTGCTATTGGACGTGTGAATACAGATGCACCGTTGAATGATGAAGCTTATAATATTATTATCGATGAGATTTTTGACGGCAATGAGATGTTGTTCGATAGAGATGGAAAGTTTGATGATATTACTATCGGGGAAATGATCAATTGGCCAAAATATTCGGTTCAGTTTGTGAGGTTTTAAAATTCTTTTTTTTTGTAGTGCACTTGTAAGCTAGCAATATCATTTTCTTTTTGTTCATCATGAGAATGAAACTATTGTGAGCTAGCAATATTGGAATTACTTTTTATGTTTTGATAGATTGGTGTTATGTAAACTTGATACATTTATTACTTAATACTATTTGGATTAAGTTTTTCCATTATTGATGGTTGTTGATGTCGATATAAAATTTTATTTTCAGATGTGTTTCAATTTATATAGAAGATGAGCCGCATGTTTAAATAGATTTGATATGAATGATTTGAGATTCTTTATTATTAGATTTCCAGAAAAAACGACAGATGTGAACTATTGAAAAAGCAAAAGTAAGTATCCAACCAATTCACACGTTATTTGACAGTTTTAATCCGTTGTTTTTATTTGACAGATAAGAACTGTCGTTTTATTTAAATATTAAACGACAGTCCAAAACTGTCGTTTAAATTTTGGGACGCGCTATTAACGACGGATTGTCTGACAGACCAAAACTGTCGTTAAACGTGATTTACGACAGTTTTGGTCTGTCGAAAAATGCATGTTTTGGCGTAGTGATGGTTGGCCAGTAGTAGCCCATACGTCGCAGTCAATCTTGCAACTTAGGCCCTGGTTGGTGAGCTCCGCAAGTTCCGTCATGAGCTTCTCGAAGAGCTTCGGCTGCTTCTTCGTTAGACAGGCATCGAAGGAGAAGCCCGTCGAAGGAGCGTCGGTACAGCATTTTAGTGGCTGTATCGTAGTAGAATCGAAGAGAGCGTCTCCTGACTGAGACGGCTTCCTTCGGGTCTTCCGGAAGGATTCCGTAGACGGCAAAGTCGATGAACGGGAATCTCCAGTCTCGGACATTAACATCGGTGTTCGTCGGCATGGCGTGAGCCATTTGCAAACATAGGTTGTTTCTGGGACAAATCAGGTCTCGGCCAGTCACCGTAACATAATGTTGAGTCCCAAGGGGCGCGGCCAATGAGGCTGCGAGGCCAGCCAGAGCGTCAGCCTCCAAGTTTTGTAGGCGGGGTACATGTTCGATGAAGAACCCAGTGAAGGTTGAAATGATGTTCAATACAACTTCATGGTAAGGGATCAAATCTTCATGGCGAACCTCGTATTGCCCCCGAATCTGGTTTACGACGAGTTTCGAGTCGCCGTAGGCTTCCAGATGATCCACCCCCAGCTGTTGTGCTAGCTGGAGTCCCATGACGAGTGCATTGTACTCAGCAACATTGTTGGAGCACGGCTTCAAAAGGGAGTATGCGCGCTGGATGACCAGCTGATCGGGGGAGACCAAGACTACCCCCACTCCCGCGATGATTTGGCCGTTGGGGCCCGTTCTTGAAGCGCCATCGAAGAACATCCGCCAGACGGGGCTTCCTTCAGTGACGTTTGATTCTTGGACTTCATCCGGGATGTCTTCATAGAGTTTTGAAGATTCTGGGATGGGGTGTGCAGCTAAAAAGTCAGCCAGAGCCTGACCCTTGACCGCCTTCTGCGGGACAAACACCATGTTGTATGGCGTTAGTAGGATCGCCCATGTAGCCAGCCGGGAGTTTAATGACCCTGGCTTCGTCATGAGAACTCTGAGCGGATTGACTCGGGAGATGACGTGAATTGTCTGGCCCGAGACGTAATGACGAGTCTTCTGAATGGCAAACACCAAAGCCAAGCACTCCTTTTCAACGGGGTTGTACCGGTGTTCGGCCCCGATGAGTGTTCGACTGAGGTAGTAGATTGCTTGCTCGTAGCCTGCATCGCTGTTTTGAGCCAGCAAAGCGCCGAGGGAATGATCCATGGTACGGACGTAGAGGAGGAATGGTTTGCCGGCGACAGGTGCAACTAGGACTGGCGGGCTTGTTAAGTAAGCCTTGATGTCGTCGAAAGCCTTTTGGCACTCCTCTGTCCAGACATAAGAGACTCCCTTCTTCATGAGCTGAGTAAAGGGTTGACATTTACCGGAGAGGTTTTCTATGAACCTCCGGATGTATGCCAAACGTCCCTGTAAGCCCCGAAGTTCTCGAAGGTTCTTCGGAGGGTCCATGTTAAGAATGGCTTTAGTCTTCTCGGGATCGACATGAATGCCTTTTGTCGTGATGACAAAGCCCAAGAATTTGCCGCTAGAAACCCCCAGGAAGGATTTAGCGGGGTTCATTTTGAGTTGATGTGCCCGCATGAGATCGAAGACCGTCTTCAGGTCTTGTAGGTGATCTCTTTTGAGGCGGCTCTTGACTGCGATGTCGTCAACATAGCACTCAACTGTCTTGCGAAGATGTTGACGGAAGATGGTGCTCATAGCTTGCTAGTACGTTGCACCGGCGTTCTTCAAGCCGAAGGACATTACTGTGTAGCAGAAAACACCTTTCGGAGTCCTGAATGACGTGTGTTTTGCGTCATCGGGGAACATCTTGATTTGATTGTAGCCTGAATACCCGTCCATGAAGGACATGCGTTCAAAGCCACATGTGTTGTCGATCATTACATCGGTGATTGGGAGCGAGAATTCATCCTTTGGGCAAGCAGAGTTGAGATCCCTGAAGTCGATACAGACTCGTATCTTCTCGTTCTTCTTGGTGACAGGGACGACGTTGGCTACCCAGTCCGGGTGTTGTTCCTCACGGATGAAGCCACTGGTCAAGAGTTTTGTCCACCTCCTGATCGATGGCGTTCATGATGTCCGGGCGGAAGCGTCGCTGTTGTTGTTTGATAGGTTTGGCATCTGGTAAGATGTTCAACCTATGCATCGCGATCTGTGGATCGAGACCCGGCATGTCTTCGTAGCTCCAGGCGAAGACGTCGATATACTCCTTAGCCAGTTGGACTAAAGATTCTCGGTCTTCTCCTTCCAAGCTTTTGCTGATAAAGATGGGTTTAGAAGAAGACCCATCCCCGAGGTCGATCTGCTCGACTTCGTCTTCGGTGGGAGGTTCTCGTAACTCAAAACGAGACTCCTATTGTTCTCCTAGACGTTGAGCCCAGGGTTCTTCTTCGAAGGGTTCCGGCGGTTGGTCCTCGCCTTCATCCTTCTGAGGTTGCGCCGATGTCATGTTAGCTGACAGCACTTTCCTGAAGACTGATCCGATACTGGTATCGGAATCCCACGTCGATGCTTCTGACGAGTGGGAATGTTCTATGTCTTCTGCGTCTGAACTCTCTGGAGTTGATGGCGGCGTGACATAGCCTAACCCCCGTCGAGTCCGATTATAGTAATCCTGTGGCTTTCCATTGGGCATCGAAAGCCGGACAGGGAGATGCCGACCTTTGCCGTAGTTTAGGCCTTTATTGCTTTTCAGGTCGTAGCCCATCTTTTGGATGATGTGCTTAGCCGCATCTGTGTACCGATAGACTTGTACTCTGCCGGTATCAGGTTCGGGCTCGATTGACGGGAGGTCCCGACGACGCTCGATTTTGCCCGAGATGATGGTGCCTTCGTCTCGGCTTCGTGGAGGGACTATGAAGACTCCTTGAGACGGGACTATTTGATTATGGTAGACGGTCGTTACTTGTGTTTGCAATGACCGTAGAGCGTTGTCTAATGTATACATGGCATTCCAGTGTGAAAGACAAGAATAATTGAAAGACACTCTATTATTGATAAAGTACGAGATTTTATCCCGTGGGATTACATTGTCGAAGGAGGGTGCGTCTACATCAGCAGAGATATATTCGCCAAGCTCCTCGTCTGTAAGCACTGGGGCCGGATCAGGAGAGTCCTCCACCGCTCTGACTTTGGGGTCTGAGAGGGTTATGTGAGCCCTCTCCGGCATCTTGGATGACTGCGGCGGCTTGCCTTTAAGATGCACCTTGAGGGGTGCCTCGGTTGCGCCTTCGATGAGTGGCGCCCTCCCTTGTAATTTTACCACCAGGGGAGCCGCTGTTTGTGGTGGCTTCCCCTTGAGGCGTATCTTCAGGGGAGCTTCGCGAGCTGGCGCTTTTCCTGATAGCTTGATGCTCATTGGAGGCGCCTTCTGGGGTGGTCTCCCTTTCAGACGGATTTTCAAGGGGGCGTCAGGAGTCACTTCGGGCTCCAAGTCCGGCTCTGTTGCCGTCTCTGCTTCATCATCGGCATCGTTGGCTTCCTCCTCGTCAAGTGGCTTGTACAAGTCGGAATCGGTGAAGTAGGCCTCAATCCCTTTGAAGGGATCGATATCTGCAAACTCCGTCCGGATGACGCCGTTGGTGGATACATATTTCATGCATTGGTGGAGCGTGGAGGGCACCACCATGTACTCATGTAACCATGGTCGTCCGAGTAAGATATTGTAGTTGACCTCGGCATCCACCACATAACAAGTTACCTCAGTTTTGAGGCTGCCGATGTGACACTTCAGCCGGATCTTGCCCAGTGGCTCGCTCTTGCTGGCGTTGAAGCCGCTGATGGTCATATTGGAGGGCGCCAGCCGGTACATTGGGATCCCCAGCTTTGATAGCAGCGCCTTTGGAATGATGCTTAGGGAAGACCCCGGATCGATCTGAATCCTGCTCACCTTTACCGAACCGATGTACCCTGTGTAATACAACGGTCGGTTATGTCGGTGATGCTTGAGCAGCATGTCTTGTTGGGTGAAGGTTATGTTTGGGATAACTTCATCCGCACAATGACAGTGTGCACAAGTAGTTCGGAGGTCATCAGGCTGCTTGACCTGACTGAGAAAGGATTCGGCATCCTTCAGAGCTTCGCAGAGAGCTTCTCGGGAGTCCTTGGAGAGACGCAGGAGCTCGAACAAAGACAGGCGTGCAGGAGTACTGGCCAGTTGTGCCAGAATGTCAAAATTGTGGGGCTTGGCTAGCCCCGAAGCATTTTCTTTCCGCAGAGGTCTGTCAAAACGGGCCTCCACTTGCTTTTGTTTATTGGCTGCTGAGGGCTTGGATGGACCCTCCTCAGGGATGGTGCCAGGAGGCACCACTTCGGCGGCAGCTTCACCGGGCTGGGAGTTCTGTTGTGCACGTGTCTGCACAGGAAGCGCCTCTTCCGTTGAAGAAGAGACCGTGCGGCAAGACTTGATCTTCCTGCCTTTTGCTTTGGAGGTAGGGCGTACCTCCGGTTGAGTTACCTCGGAGACGAGGTCGGGGTGAACCCAGAGGACCTCTCCTCGAGATGTGGTGAGTGGGACAAGTCCACTCACATTGTCACGGGTGGGTGGCAAATTCACCACGTCCATTGTCGCCTTAGGGATGGGGACGACGCCATCTTGTGTGGTAGTCGGCGGCAAGGTGCCAAACTGAAGTGACACCATATTAGCTGACACCGTCTTCTCTTCGTAGTCGACGGAGATTACACCCGCATTGATCATGCGCTGGATGTAATTTTTGAGGACGTAGCAGTCCTTAGTCGGGTGTCCGACAAACCGATGGTAGTGACAGTACCTCAGGTTGTCCACTTTCCCGACTTCATCGGGCCGCTTCGGGTCCGGAAGCTTGATCTTGTCACCCTGCTTCAGTATCTCAAAGAGTTGCAGGGTGTCGTCATCATTGAATGAATACACCTCCTTGGGTCTCGGTGCCAGTGGAGGCTTTTGAGTAGGCGCAGATGCGCCCTTCGAGGCATTAACAGTCAATACCTGTTTCCCCTTTATTTCTCGTCCGGAGTTGTTGGTTGCGGACTTTTTCCCCTTATCGTCAAAGGCGGGGAAGCTAACACCCAGAAGACGTGCATTGGCCGCCTTCTTCTCTGCAGCTTCAGCTTCAATGATTAGGGAGCTCCAGTCGGGAGGGGGAGTAGAGTTAAGCCAGAGCTTTACTGCAGGCAGCATGTTCATACTGCAAGCGAAGAGAAGCGCATGTTCTGGCATGCCTGGAGGTAGCCTGAAGCAGGCCTGACGGAAGCGTTCGATGAATGCCCGAACCGTTTCCTTGTCCTTCTGGCGTATCTCAATGAGAGACGCCATCGTCATGTCCTTCCCACCGTCGTAGAAGCGGTCGAGGAAGAGGCGTGTCAGGTCGTCGAAGGACGATATGGAATGATCGGGGAGGCTGCAGTACCAGTCATACGCCACCCCTTTCAGGGCCCCAACAAAGATGCTGGTGAGGAGCGCATCCTCCTTTGGAAGATGCCCTGTCTGCGACTGGAAGTACGTCAGGTACCGTCGTGGAGAGTCCTTCCCGTCATACGGTGTGAGTGTTTGTGGTTTATACTTTGGGGGATAAACCACCTTGTTCCACTCAAGGGGATAAGGCTGGGGAATGCCCATCTTCTGGCGCTCCTCCTGCCTGTTCTTGGACTCGAAGCGCTCCCGCAGATCTTTGATCATTTCGACCACGTCCTCCGTGGAGCTAGGAGTCGGGGAAGGAGGTACTACCTGGAGTGGAGCGTTTGAGGGCTCCGATGTCCGGGGTGCTTCTGTGTCTGAGGGTGTCCGCTGGAGGGGCACACTCGACTCTCCATTGGCTCCTGGGTCGGGACCATTTGAAGGTGTCCTGATCAAGGCCGACCGCATCTCAAACACTGCTTGAGTCAGTGCTTGCATTGAGGCAGAGAGGGTTTTGAGTCCTCCCTCTAGCGAGTCTATGCGCTGGACAATGTCTTGTGGCGGCGCATCAGTCTCAAGATCACCCCCGGTCATGTATACTGTCATGACACGGCCGGAAGTGGATGGATTAGTTGAGGCTTCGCTCTCAGCCTCGCTCTCATGTGGGGGAGTGACTTCTTCTGGTGTTTGGCCACCCCCAGCCACATTCTGGAGTTCGTCTTCGACAGGCGCATCTGCAAGGGCCTGACTGCCCTCAGCTCTGTCTTGAAGGGCCTCTTCGTTTTCAGCACTACCCCCGGCGGTGTCCTGGAGGACATCGTCCTTTTGAGGGGCTTCAGGGAGGCCATCTTCGCCTTGATGAAGATCCGCCGCAGCTGTGCTTTGGACATCTTTGTCTTCGAAAGGAGGCTCGACAAGGGTCTGGCTACCCCCAGCTTCCTCCAAGGACTTCTTCCTCGACCGAGTGCCTTCGAACACTCCAGAGGTCGTGACAGCTGCCTTGGTTTTCCTCGGCTGGCTTTTGGATGAAGACGAGGAATCGGCAGTCGTCTTCCGGACAGATGAGGAATTGGAGATCACGTTGCATGACACAATCTTTAGTTCCTCTTCTGCTGACACCTTCGTCCCAAGGCGATGTCGGAGGGGTGTCGATGATTGTAGCCGTTGGAAGACCGACTGCTTTGGCGGTACTGCCGTCTTGCAACAGCAGTTGATGGTGACCACTGCACAAGTGTGCCCCGTGAGAGGCGCATCGTGCTTGTTGGTCAACTCTCCTGACCGGCGCTTGTGAGTGATCACGTTGCGCAAGTCGTTGGAGGAGAGTGCTACCCTCACACCCCTCTCAGGCGCATGGCAGGGCCAAGCGCCGGGGTGGTCGGGCGAGTGCTGCGCCCCCTGATCTAATACCAAGCAGGCATCACGATCAGTAGTGGAGGAACCACAGCATTTGAAGTGACTTGAACGGACCTCGAACGCACAACCAGAGGAGGCGCGGGAGTTCAAGACCACAGAGTTTGCCTCTCTCGGCTTGGTTGTGCACGCAGTGAATGCGCCCAAGCGAGATGAGGACTTTGAAGGTCGACTCATTGTCAGTGCAGGAGCACCTGAGTCAACCTTGTACAGCTTGCCATCGACAGCGCGCGTGATTGTAAGCGCGAGCCTCTGGCCGGCTGCTGGCATAGCACGTTTGTGGCGCATGGCCCGTACCGCCTTAGATTTCTTCGTACCAGCCCGCTGGGGCGCATAGTACTCAGCATCCAAATTCTCCTCGCCGTTACAGCGAGTGAGTCTGTCAAAGACAGAGGCTCTTTGTGGCGCATCAGAAATAATGCGCGGGGCATTGGCTGCACCCCTGCTCCGTCGACGTATCTTCCTCGCCTGAGAGGAAGATGGCTGGGGAACGTGGTCAGCCGCACGCTTCCCCGAGAGATGCGCTGCATCAGCGGGCGCACCTTGACTGCTGAGGACGTCAGCAGGAAGGGAAGGCTGGACGGGCGCATCCCCTTCAACGGTGGTGCCCGAGGCGTCGACTTTGCGCACCCAGACTGCACGGGTCTTCTTTGGCTTCGACAGCCGCTTCGAAGGACTCGCACTCCCTTCAGAAATGAACTCCTCGTACGCCTGTTGATTGAGGCGCACTACCAGCGTCTTGTGGGAGGAGCCCACCTTCACGTCGTCGGCCTGTGACACGACTTTCTCGGTAGAGGAGAAAGAGGTCCCCAGCAGAGTCGCCAGCTTGTTTGCCATTAAAATTGTTTTGATTGAAATCTTAATACAAACAGAACAGTGATACAATATAGGACTTAGATGTAGTCCTAGGAGTACACTTTTGTTTAAGCTGGGTCCTTAGTGCCAATGGAGCGAGTGGTAATGCGTTGACTCCGTTGACCGGCTGACGGCGGTTATCGGTTCTCTGAAGGTGTTGATTGCTCTGGGTGCTGGAGCTTGCTGAGAGGAGGAAGACGTTGAGTGTCTAGAATTGCCTCTCCGGTGATTCTCTGTTGTGGATTCTCTGTGAGTCTTGTGTTCTGAGTCTCTGTGTGTGTGTGAAGGGGATGATCCTTCTATTTATAGTTTTGCAGGCTGGCTGCTCATGCGCGTATGTAGGATGCGCCGGTGTGGGGACGCCACGTGGAGGTTGCTGATGGAGGCGCATGGATGCTGCGCCCTGATCGAGGGGAAGAACTCTTCATACTGCTGTTGTGAGCCGGCACGTAGCAGAAGAGAAGATCTTTCCGTTGCTGAAATCTTGGACGAGTTGAGTCAAAAGACACGTGTCGTCGACTCATAGTTCGAAGATCTCGAATTTGGTGGAGAGGAGCGATCTGGTGGGCTGCGCCTTGGATTGGGCGCAGGAGGAGGCTGCGGCTCATAACCTTTAGGAGTTACAAACCATTTGGGGCGTATGGCTTTTGAGGCGCATGCAGGCGACTTTCCTTCTGTCTTTTGGGATCAGAGATCAGTCTGGGGCGCATGGCTTTTGAGGCGCATGCAAAATTTCAACCGGAGACTCTTCTTCTGTCTTTAGGGATCAGTGAAGGGTCTGAGGCGCATGGCTTTTGAGGCGCATGCTGGTTTGGACGCATGGCCGTAGAGGCACATGCGGGTGTGGATGCATGGCCGTAAAGGCGCATACGGGTGGCCACGTGGCAGTAGCCGTCGGAATAGAGTCATGATGATGCTGACGTTGCCGACGCTTCGTTTTCTGAATAAAGCTGTCAACTGTTCAGACTTTGGGAGGCGTGCTGCCAACTCTGTCAGTTCAGCATTTAATGTTGGTGACGTTCGATGGACAGCTGAGTGGGCACGTCGGTTGGCGTTCCACTCGGTATGGAGATGTGTGGGGGCACACCCTCTATAATACGCCGAGTACTGTAGGGCGCGTCTGTGTGATACGCCTGATGCCGAAGGGCGCGTCCGTGTGATGCGCTGTCTGGCTGGCGCATCGGACATGTCTTTTAATGATGCGACTGTCTCGCTCTTCGAGTGCTATAAATAGCCGTTTGGCTGAATTCGAGGCGTCCGGTTCATCCATTTAATGTAAATTCATTGCACGGAATTCGGAGGGCCATCCACTTGGCGTGTGGGTTTGATCTGCCCGGCCTATAAATAGTGGCATGGAGAGAAGATTTGCTTCTCATTCCCTCACGTACTTCCAATATGAACTTGAACATACGGGTGCATTCTGCTGACGAAGTGCTCCCGAGGGTGAAGATGAGACGCTGTGTTGTCTTTGATGCACTTGAAGGTGACTATTACATCCAAAAGACGGAGTCGAGGGCTTCTGAGGCAGGCGGAAGGTGCCTGTTGCATCCAAAGATAGGGATGCTCGAGCCTCGTCTCCGTTATTCCGGAAGAGCCATAGATCGGAATGGCGGTGCAAGGCTCTCTCTTCCTGCAAAGTGGGGTTTCCCCACTTTGATCGTGTCGAAAGCTGCTCCTTTAGCCGTGGTTTCGATCACGGTCTTCCTTCGGCTTTGGAGGCTCTTTCGAAGCCTCCCATGGCCACAGCATTTGCGGTGCTCTTCTCTTCCTTGGTTCCAGCCAGAGGGTTAAATACTTTGTGTCGAAGCATTTATCGGACGAGCCTGGTTGGAAGAGCGGCACATAACTGGGCTCTGCTCGGCCAGGTGAGCCTGGCTGGAAGAATTTGGCTGAAGGGATGCACATAACTGAGCTGCTGAAGAGATGATGGGATGTGCCTGGATGGAGGCGCATGATATCTGCTGTGCCTCACTGGTGGCGCATAGTGATGCTGCGCCTATCTGGAGACGCATGGTGGCCGCTGCGCTTATCTGAAGGCGCATGGTGGCCGCTGGCTGTAGACTTAGGCTCTTTCCTTTGTAGAAATTCTCCTTTGTATAATCTTTTCTAGACATGTAATAGACTTTTATATATAAATAAAAAGTCCTTCTTCAAATGTCTATACTTATTGACTTTGCTGTGAAGTTCTTCGTCTGAGTTCTGGCGCATGTAGTGTCTGGCGCATGGGCTTTCTGGTTGTGAAATTCCATGCTTCTACAATCATGTTTACCATGTCCACATCACCTCTGAGTAAACATCCCGTACAAACAACCCCTGCGTTGCCGTACGTCGATCGCAGAACTTCCATATCCATATTACCTCTGAGTAGTTCCGCGTATCCCCCTAGAGTCACTCCTACCACGTCCATAACACCTCTGAGTAGGAAGACTTCATCATTTGAACCCCATATTTGCCACGTCCATATTACCTCTGAGAAAACATGTCGGTCATCTCCAACTTATTATCAGTACCTAAAAACTAAGGTGCGCAAAAGATAATAGGTCCACACAAATCACTAGTTCATGACAGTAAAGATGAACATACCAAAAAATTCTTTATTTTTCATTTAAAAGTAAAGGATTACATCTCCAGCAAAATTGCCAAATATAACAAAAAAAAGAGACTACAATCCCTAAGCATCACTGAGATTGGCAAAAAGCTCTTCGATCCGATGCTTTAAGTCTTCAGCCTGAGTCCCTACGGTTGCCAAGACTCGACGTTCAGCTTCTTGACGTATCGCTTCCACAGCCTCAGAAGCAGTATCATTCTCGTGCTTAGCGTCTAACTCTTGCCGCTGACAGGTCAGAAAAAGAATATGGCGGGTAACAACTGCTTCTTTCTCCTTACACGATAAGTGTTATGCCTGGGCTCGCTCAACATCTAACAAAAGTTGGGCCCGCTGGTCTTCAAAAAGGCGAATCTTGGCTGTGACCTCCGCTATACTAGCATCCAATGAGGCCCGCAGCTCCACCTTCTCCTGCATGGACTGTGACAGTCTCTCCACCGCAGCCTCAGCTTTGGCCACCTCGCGGTCCTAGATGGCCACTGTGGCCTGGTAGGACGACTCAACTTCAGCTACTAATTACTCCTTCTCTGCTTCTATCAGAGCAGAAAAGTCATTTTACCGAATACTCTGAAGCTCAGAAAGATGCTGGTCAAGCTCAGCCACCGACGCCTCCAGAATCTTAGCCATATGATCATGGCCCTGGTGGGAACGTATCAGACCAATATAAGGGAGCGCTATGGCTTTCGCCGTTGCAAAATTCTTATTTGCATTTAGCACTGTCAATATGCCCTTCTGCAGCATTTTATATACTGCCTCGACGGCAAACTGCACATACTCATCCGCATCAGCCAACACTTGATGCGTCATAGCAGGAGTTGGAGGAGCTACTCTGGACGGTGGACCTGAAGAAGACCCACCGACCTCAATCTGCGAGGTTGGAACCTCAACCTCAGCGGATCTTCCCTTGTCAGGGACTTGAACTTCGTCGTTAGCCCGAGGTGCCAAGAGGACGGAAGGAGCCGAATAGGGCGTCGATATCATCCCCCAAGTAGAAGGAGCAACAGAGGGTTCTCGCACCAGCAAACCCTTACCCTTTTCAGTCTCGGAAGGACCACCGACATCTGGAGTTCTACCTGCAGCCAGCACAGGTCCTTCCTCCTCCGACAAGGCAGCAGGATCAGCACCCGTTTTCTGACTCGGCATTTCCTCTGGAGTCGGGCTCGACAGATAAGTTGTGCCTCCTTTATCAAAACCCTCCACGAGAATGGAGTCGGCCAGTACCTCCTGGGCGACAGCCAGCTCGGCTTCTACTGCTTGGTCTGGAGTAGGGCTCGGCAACGGTGTAGCCGATCTTCCTTCATCATGACGAGGAGATAAATCACCCCTCTCCTCTGATACAACCGTGCCTGTTACTCCTACTGCAGGCTCAGGGCCTCTGGAGGAATGTCATCAGAAGAAGACGAACTCCAATCCTCTTCCTCATCTGGAAGCACAGCCTCTGCTGGGACCTCGATACCAGAAGCCCCCACGGCAGCTTGTATTTCCACAGAAGTCACATCTTCCAGAATCTCCTCTACGAAGACATCACAATTGGCGGAATGTGCTCATCAGATGTGCCCGCCACCCACTTTGGTCTACTAGCACCCGATTCGGAGTTCGGGGTCTCCTTTTCAGCGGCTCCTCCAAAAAGAAAGCATATGTCACAAAAAAATAGTAGAACTAACCAGACTATGTAGGACGTCCTTACCTCCACAGGAGCTGATTCTGTTGATACCTCCGGTGACATTGCTTTCCTCTACCTCTTCGGCGCAGAAGAACCGACCTCTGTTTCGGCACGTCTCTTCGGGCGATCAGCCGAGGGCTCTGCCTGAGTACCCTCCGAGGATACGGCAGGGGTATCTCGATAACCAACCTCTGGCGGACGGTACAATCGAGCCTTCGCCAATATATTCCCAGTTGCCTCCAATTGGGTGCCGACGATGAAACTGGTCTTCCTATCATATCCAAGGGATACGGTGTTCATCGCACAATAAAATTTGGCGGCTGAGAAAAGAATCGGCGGCTGCAGATTCAGAACTAGCATGGTAAAGCGAGCTTCGGTGCATCCGGCATTGTAGTAATGCCAAGCTCGTGCCCCGTCCAGCAGACTCCCAGTATACCCCAGGCTAGTACTGGGGTTCCCCAACATCAACTGGGCATAGCCGAATTGACGTACGAAACGGCTCGACAAATACGGCTCCAAGTAACACTGGTTTTTGTTCCTGTACACCAAATGAGACGGCCGGATGCTATGCAACCAACGGAATCCCCACGGAGACAGTGTTGTTGCATCTTCACCCGAATCAGCTAAATCTTCATTTGCTTCAAAGCCGGTAAAAATGGGACCAACTTTAGTGATCTTCCATCCCTGAAGGTAGGATAAAACTTTCCTACAAACATGAATGCCCTTATGCAGCCATTTCTTCTGGTAGAAGCGATGGAGGAATGCATCTCCGGCCACATGGTCTTCTTCCTGGCCAGGACTCATTACGTTGGGATGGTGCAAAATCAACCACCCCATCAGATAGTGAAACGGCAGTTCGGCACGAGGAAAGTTGTCGTTCTTACCTCGTTCGTGAACAACGTTACCTGCGAATTCTCGTAGACCTCGCAGCAGGTTGCATACCATCGCAGGGAGTAGAGCCAAGGGATGGCCAAAAACCAACTTTACAGCTGGCAGGATCAGGTTCCGGGTCACCCTCTCCACAGAGCCTGACCCGCCTGAAAAGACGTAATCCCGGAGCCAGATCATCAGATAAGCAGCCAACACTGCTTTGGACGACATCCGATGAGTGAGGTGCCAGAAACAACTATAAGAACGCTCGTCCGACTCCCGGTCCTCGTTTTCCTGGGGTCTCTTCTCATTTAGCCTGCTCATTTCAGAAAGCACCGCAGTACTGGAGAGAGCTGGCGGAGTCGTAAACCGAGAGGAATCCTCCTTGTCTTGCTCAAAGATATAATCCCTCCAAGCAGTCACATGGGGCTGCGACCCGCCCTTATCTTTCATCTGTATATAATAATGGTGACTCGCCACTTCTTTGAAGACAGCCATCATCTCCTCTTCTTTGTCCCCCAGGACTTGGAACTCCTCGTTAGTCGGAAAGTACTCTTCATAGGGTTCTGATCCCCAAGGAAGCCTCGACACCTCATACATTTCATGAAGTACAAGTACTAGTTACCCCACCGGAGTGAAGAAGGTCCCGGTCTGGGTATTAAACATCTCCAGGAGCGCAAGAAACATATGCATGTTGATGTCGACGCCCGCCTGGGTGGCACGGATAGCGGCAGTCAGCCCAATCTCCCTGAGTTCGGTTCGAAACTTTGTCAGAACCCAGAGTGTCAGCTTGTCCCACTTGGATACATAATGACACCAGCCCTCTACTCAAAAATCACCCTTCGGGTATGACCGCTTCGATGACAGCATACGATTAACGAAAGTCGAAGCACCAAAGACAAAAGTATCGGCCGGTCGCTATAGATTGTAACACCCAATTTTCCAGATGAGGGAAATTTTGAAAATTTTGTAATTATAATTATTATTTATTGATAATTATTTCATATTATGATTTTTGGTGATTTTTAATCATTTTAAAACTATTTAAAATTATGACTTATTATTTTGACATTTTACTATTGTTTGGTTTTAATTTCGAGGAATTTGTCATCCCCAGTTTTTAGAAACATGGGTATTTTTGTCATTTTATATTTTTCAATATTTTTAAAATTTATTTTATTATTTATGATATTATTTTGGGGTTGAAATTTATTTTATTATTTATGATATTGTTTTGGGGTTATTTGAGTCGGGTTCGAATTTCAGCTCAATCCGACTTGACACGGGGACCCGGGGTAGTGTTGACTTTAGTGGACACACACATTAGTTAGCCATGGCCCACATGATAGAAATATTTTAGTTAGAGGTTAGACTAATTATTATGGATAAGGTTAGTGTGATTAGAGACTTTAGAATGACTAATTTAGCCCCAACCAATTAGCCCTTTCCTAATACTAATAGAATAGATTAGTGGGGGCATTTTGGACCTTACCATAATTGGACAAATAGCCCCATATGGTTAGCCACTTTGTGAGAGGATAGGCTCAAGTTCATTTCATTATTCTCATCCACACTCTCTCTCTTGTTCTTCCCCAAATTCCTAGAGAGCAATCCCTAGCAATTTTTCCACCAAATCCTTCCATTTCGCCACCAAATCTTCTTCTTTCCTTCTCCATTCTAGCCAAGGAGGAAGCTACCCAAGTTTGGGAGGATTCGGAGCTCGTTCGTGTCCTTTTGGAATCTCTACGTGTCGGTGTCGCTCTGGGAAGGCTTTTCTTCGATTCGATCTACCGGGAGGTATAAATTCCTTCTCCTTTTTATTTTCTCATGCATATAGGTCTATTTTGAACCCATAGGAATGACCCCCATGGTTGTATCTCCATTTGTGTCCATTTCGTGTCCATTTGGAGGTCATAGGAGTGTCCTTTGTGTTGTGGTTGTGTCCATGTGGGAAAACCCCAAATTTGGACACACAATGTGTTGTTGTTATGTATGAATGAATTATTACATGTTTAATCTCATATTTTTGTATTGGAGATGTGTTCTATAGTGTCTCATATATATATATATATATATATATATATATATATATATATATATATATATATATATATATATATATATTAGTGTAGAGAGTGAGTTCTTGATATATTATGTTATATACTTGTGTTCTTTTGTCTCAAACTACCCAAATTCGTCATAATTTTTATCCACGTTTTTAGTAGTAATAGCAACTTAGAAATGTCATAACTTTTAGATTAAAACTCCGATTTATCTCCAGTTTTTTTTTAAAAGAACCGTATCAAAGTTAGCTTTCCAAATATATATTTTAATAAGCTAAATTCTTTCTGTAACTTTCTGTAGAATTATTTGAGTGTCAGCTGTATGAAAGACGAACGCGTTACGGTATTTTCGCGATTCCGGGAGCTTCCGAACACGAAAATGCGATCCGTTTGAAGTTTCGGAAAGCTAACATGAAGTACTACAACATACTTTAATCCTAGAATTTAGTGAATGCCCAATTGGTACAGTATTGGTTTTAAGTAAAAGAGTGACTATACGATATATGCATTTTGTGTAACCTATAAGCCTATGTAGTTTGGATATTAAATGAATATAGAGTATGTAATACATGATATGTTAGATGAATGAAATGATATATATATGATATATATCCTATTTATATTAATGTATATATATGGTTGAATGCAAGCATGTAGGAATGCAATTAATGTAATATATGTAAGCAATGCATAAACGCATGAATGAAAGAATGATATACAATGCATGCATGAAAGTATATAATGAATGCTAGATATAAATTCAAGGTATATATGTAATGATAGATATGAATGCATAATGTATAAATATTATAAATGCAATATCAGATTTTATATGTAGACATAGAACCAATGCATAGCTGATATTTAGATTGAATGTTAGTTCTAGGTTGTTCGAATACTGAACTGTCCATGTAAGCATATATACCTTCCTTTCCTATTGCCAAGCCAATTTTAGTTTTCAATATAGTGGAATATCTATGAATGTAATGTTAACCTTCAACCCCTTAATTCGAAATGTTAGTTAATTTTAGTATTAGACAATGCATGAGCTGTATGCATATGGGATGTTGGCTTAATAGCAGATTTCAGATAACATGGTTCATTTTATGTGGTTAGTTACACCAGTTTATGGGATAGCTCACTTTAGTTTATATGTAAATGTGGAACTAAACTGAGAATGAACTTCACCCTCTGCACAAGGACACCCTACTCTATATCAACCACCATGCCATGTAATCCTTCTCTAAATGATTGCTATAATATATATAGATTTATGTAAAGTATAGATGCATGTTAGTTATAACTTAAATAGTCTCTACTCTAATGTATATAGATGTATACTTGTAGCCATGCATGTTAAGTATAATACATGTGTAATGTAGATGGGTTAGCTTTGTGCCATGTATAGTGTAAACTCATAACTAGTGTTGATTTCTCTTTTCATGTACACCTCCATGTTCACACACACACACATAGCTTTACAAGTTAGTTCTTTTCTCTTATATATATATATATATATATATATATATATATATATATATATAATGTTAAATATGCATGAATGTGATGTATCTTGATATGTGACTTGTGTTGGCTTGTATAGCCTTGGATTTGTATGGTGTGTACTAGCTAGGGTAGACTGGTTAGGCCTAGTGAGACTTCATTGAGTCTATGTTGACCCAGTTGACCTAGCTTTGACTAGATAGTTGACTAGAGTTGACCAAGTATTGACTTTAGCCTAGTTTGACCTAGACAGCATGTAGATGCATTGTAGCAGTCTATTTCTTTATTTTAGACATGTTGCAACTTGTGTTGCTCTGATTAGGAGACAGACACCTCTCCTCAGGCAGTACATTTACTTCAGACATTCAGATACGAGGCGAGTACATTCTCTGACCGTTTTATACTTGCCTGGATTTACATTCTTGCTCTAGATTATTGTACTTGTTGCTGACACGAGTGTTATCACGGATTGGTACTATAAGGATCTTCTTTTGGGATATTATCCCCTTCTATTCACTAGATACATATTGTGATGTGCGTTTTACTTCCATATTATATTTACTGAATACCTATATCCTTGTACACTCATTGTGCATATTGTACTCTCATTATCACATGAGTTCCAGGGATAGACTGTCACGCCCCAGAACCAGAATACTGGAGAGCGAAGGAATGACTCAGCCAGCTACGTATTACGGGTAGATGAATACCGTATAATACGATCAATGCTGTCTAACCAGACAAGGGGGTGCATACTACCTAAGAGTGTTACTATGGCCATTTTACATCTATTGTCTCAATCATTCAAGCAAGAAACAGTAATAGAGAACATGTAAGATAAAGCAGTAAGGCGTCCCAAACGCTCAGTCAAAATGTTCTTGAGATCTGGCTTTACAAAACATAGCCAGATGGTATAGCAAGTATACACAATTGTTATCAGCTGCAGTCTGACTTAATTACAATTATGTAAAAGTAAGTACAAGACAATCCGACTAACATGTCGGTGCCAAACAGCTAAGTATAATGGTAAATAACAAAACGAGCGGTGAAGTAAGGAACCCACTCGAGTCCTCCTACAATCATGCCTCTAGTATTGACCATCTTGGAGGTAGAAGTCCCGCTCTAAATCTGGCCATGCAAAACCAGAGAGGTTAAACCTCTAATAGCAAGTACCACAAGGAAGGACGATATGAAGGACATAAACCAGTAAGTAAAAGAATATAATAATATATCTCTGCTTGCTACTAGGATTCACATCACATCACGACACTTCGAACCAACCTTCCAACCAAACAAGGACAGAAGTTGGCCCGTCATGTTCTGACATTCTGATCATCCCAGTTAGGTAACAGAGTAGTACAGTACACAGACAAATCATCTTGGACGGCCAATCAATTTCTACGGCTTGCTATTGTGAGTCCCAAGTTATCCTGGAATAATGCAATAAAGATTCCTCAGTTCTTACTATGTACGAGCAAGGCTAGTCTATCCAGTCAATCATGTGCGCCATGCATGAATTAGACGAGTCCTAGCAGGACGCCCGTCAATATACAATATACAATAATAAATAAAAGAAGATACTATTCCCTGCCTGTGTGGCAGATTTACAGTATCTGTGGGAACCAGCCGGCCCGTCGGGTACTACTCGTCCTAAGGGGGCTGCCATGTAAGAACTCAGAAATCCATTCTCTCCATGCAATCATTATTTTATTTAACTTAATAGTCCCTACGTTGAGCAAAATTCTATGCCGGGGATCATGGTCATTCAAATGAGTACTTTCGTACGGGGTACGATATGCACATCCCTACAACGATACCAGTGCGGTTAGGTTGCAGGTTTTACATAGCGTAATGCAACAATCAAATCTAACCACGGTAATCATGCCTTGACCATAAAGTACACATGCTGCTTTTGTAGAAAATAAATAAATAAATAAATAATAATTAAATAGATTGAAGTCTGCATGTGCATGTATGTCAATATTCGGGATTAGCCAGTCGATTACAATAGTCCATAACATGAATGTGTCTCATTCATTCATTTCAATAAGACGACTAGCCAGTCTCTTAGTTCCAACTAGGAACGCATGATCAATTAGTTAAGATAACCATCATCATTAATGGTGACAAGGCATGAAAGTCATTTAGCATTAAATGGGGTCGAGTCTATAACTCTCAAGGGTCAAGTTCCAGTCTCACTGGATATCTATAAACCAATCAAGACACTTGGCACTAATACACAACCATATGTATTAAAATATTAACATGCTACGATTATCGGGTTCATGCAAAAAGGCGTAAGGATATAATAGGGAATTATCATGCCAACATTAAATGAATAAAATATAGAACAAATAAAACTCCCAAGTCAGGAAGTCGTGCTAACAAGTCTAAGCTAAGTCCAAAAGTCACGCAAGAATCGTATGCGTGAAAAGCACGCCAAGTCTGGCATGAAGGAGTGAGCGTAAAAGGAGTACACTCAGGTAAGCGTCGGCGTGAAAAGTGAAGCATGACAAGTGATTCACGCACGCACGCTCAGCGTGAGGGTGAAAAGTCACGCGCGCGAGCTCAGGGACATGAGCGTGAAAAGTCACGCACGCAGTACAAAGACAGGAGCATGACTCAAAATTCATGCAGACAACGCGAGCTTGACTGAAAATACACGCATGCAAATGTGAGCGTGACTAAAAATACACGCACGCAGACACAGGGTGAACGTAACTCAAAAGTCACGCAGATACGCACAGAGTGAGCATAACTCAAAAGTCACGCAAACACGCACAGACATGAGCGTGACTAAAATACTCGCACGCTCATGAGGACGTTAGCGTGACTGAAATACACACAAACACGTAAAGACGTGTGCGTGACTGGGCTGATGTTTGACGCGAGCACGTAAGAACGTGTGCATACAACATCTCCCGAACTCGCCCTATGGAGCCTTTGTTCCAGTGCCAAAATATACGCTAAGTTGGTGGACCAAGAACCCATGAACAGCCAAAATACTATAACTTAGATCTAGAGAAAATCAGCCGTAGAAATCAAAAATGCTAAGAACTAATCTCTCTTGGAATCACGAGAAGAAGGCAAATGAACCATAAAAATGGGTGATTAAGAAGCAAGTTTGCACTTGCCTTCTCCTGCTGCAGGTAGGTGGTGGAGAGTAATGAGAGGAAGAAGAAGAAGTAATGGTGAGGAGACGTAATGAGGAGAGAGAAGGAGGAGGATGCCTTAAATAGGAAGAGGGTGGTAGGTGGGAGTGTTGGGCCGGGTTTAAGGGGATCCAGCAAACCGAAACCCAATAAGACTAAAGCAGCAAATAAAATGCAGGTAAATAAAATTGCAGAAAATAAATTAACATGGAATTTAAAGAGCAGATAATTAATTTACATGAAACTAAAGGAATTTAAATACAGAATAATACATGATAAATACTAAATAAATACTCATGAGTTGTATATGTATAAAAATACGCATTCCGGGAATGGGGAGTGACATCTCTACCCACCTTAGAAAAAATTTCGTCCTCGGAATTTCAAATCCAAGCAGGGTAGAAACATCGGGGCTAAACTAATACAAGCAATTCTAGTGAGCAAGCAATCATTGTTACCATATCAAAAGCAAGTACTATATATGGAAATCCATCAATCTACGATATCAGGTAGTTCTATCCGTAAGGCGATAAGCATGAAGAATCAAGACAATCAAGGTATACAGAAAGAGATATACCTTGCGAGTCAAACAGGTGTGGATACCATGATCGTATATCATCCTCACATTTCCATGTTGACTCTCCCAAGGAGTGATGACCCCAAGCAACACGGACAAGACTAATTGTTCGGTTCTTGAGTGTCTTCTCTCTTCGGTCCAAAATGGACACATGCTGTTCCTCGTAAGACAGGTTGGTACCAACAACCAGCTCAGAGTGATCGAGGACATGGCTTGGGTCCGATACATACCTACGTAATTGAGATACATGAAACACGTCATGCACTTCTCGTACGAAAGTGGGAGTGATAAACGATAAGCAACATCGCCTATCCGATCAAGGATAACGAATGGGCCCACGTACTGCGAACTCAATTTCCCGCGAACGCCAAACATAATGACCCCATGAGTAGGTGAGATCCGCAAGAATACGTGGTCCCCAACAGAGAACTCTAACGGCCTACGATGCTGATTCGCCCAATGACGATGCCGATCCTGCGCAACTCTAAGTCGCTCTCTAATTGCTTTAACTACTTCAACCGTCTGAACAATCATTTTCGGGCCTAACATCTTCCTCTCCCCGATATCATCCAATGCAAGCGGTGACCAGCACTTCTTACCAAACAATGCTTCGAATGGCGCCATCTGGATACTGGCCTGATAACTATTGTTGTATGAAAACTCGACCAAGTGCAGGTGACTTTCCCAAGACCCTCCAAAATCTAGAGTGCAAGCTCTCAACATGTCTTCTAAGGTCTGAATCATTCTTTCTGATTGCCCATCCGTCTGCGGATGGTAAGCCGTGCTAAATCTCAACTTGGTACCCAGACTATGATGTAAGCTCTTCCAGAAGTGTGATGTAAAGCGGGTATCTCGATCCGACACAATACTGACAGGGACTCCATGCTGCCTGACTATCTGTTGCATATATAACTCTGCCAACTTTTCTGTAGATTGCCCTACTCTGAAGGGGAGAAAGTGTGCTACCTTTGTAAGTCGATCTACTATCACCCAAATAGCATCCTTACCACTTGGTGATCTCGGTAAACCGGTCACAAAGTCCATTGTAATATGCTTCTATTTCCATTCCGGGATAGGAAGCGGTTGCAATAACCCAGCTGGCCTCTGCTGTTCTGCCTTCACTTGCTAACATACCAAGCAACGGAAAACAAATCTAGCTATCTCCCTCTTCATCCCGTTCCACTAGAAATGCTGCTTGATATCTTGGTACATCTTGGTCCCTCCAGGGTGAATAGAATACTGAGAACTGTGAGCTTCTGCCGTGACCTCCTGTCTGATATCTCCACTAGGCACACATAGACGCGATCCAAACCTAAGTGTACCATCTTCATGAATCCTCATCTCCTTCCTGAGCCCTAACTCACATTCTGCCCTAAGCTTCTGAATCCTTGGGTCCTGTGCCTGAGCTGCCTTGATCCTGTCTACTAAGTCGGATTGAACTTGCAGACTAGTTAGAACTCCTATATCATTAGGAAATATAACTTCGATGCCCATCTCCTGAAGGTCTTCTAAGATATGCTTCTGTGTTGTCAACATAAATGCGCTGCCTCTCCTGCTGAGAGCGTCTGCTACTATATTCGCCTTGCCTGGATGGTACTGAAGCTCCACATCATAATCCTTAATCAACTCCAGCCATCTTCTCTGCCTCATGTTTAGTTCCTTCTGAGTAAAGATGTACTTCAGACTTTTATGATCTGTGTACATCTCCACTCGGTCACCATATAAGTAATGTCTCCATAGCTTCAGAGCCAACACTACTGCCGCTAACTCCAAATCATGAGTTGGGTAATTCTTCTCGTGGTCCCGAAGCTGCCTAGATGCATATGCTATCACCTTCCCACGTTGCATAAGGACACATCCAAGTCCTTTACCTGACGCATCACAATACACTGTAAAACCTCTGTGTCCAACTGGCAATGTAAGAATAGGTGCTGATATCAACTTCTGCTTCAGAGTCTCAAATGATGCCTGACATTCTGCCGACCAAACAAATGGTACATCCTTCCGGGTCAAACGGGTCATGGGTGCTGAAAGTCTTGCAAAGTCTGACACAAACCTTCTGTAATACCCTGCCAACCCCAAGAAACTCCGTACATCTGCTACGGTCTTGGGTACTGGCCAACTCTCTACTGCTTCTACTTTCTTGGGATCTACTGCTACTCCAGCTCCTGAGATGATGTGACCCAAAAATGAAATTTGATCCGACCAAAACTCACACTTGCTGAGCTTGGCATACAACTGGTTCTCTCTCAGAACCTGTAACACTTTCCTGAGGTGGTCTTCATGCTCCTCTTCACTAGCAGAGTATACGAGAATGTCGTCAAGAAACACAACGACAAACTGGTCTAAATATGGCATAAAGATGCGGTTCATCAAATCCATGAATATTGCTGGAGCATTGGTCAAACCAAACGGTATCACTAAGAATTCGTAATGCCCATACTTCGACCTGAATGCTGTCTTGGGGATATCTTTCTTTCGAACCCTCACCTGATGGTACCCTGAATGAAAATCTATCTTGGAGAAAACTCTAGCCTTGCTCAACTGATCAAATAAGTCGTCGATCCTGGGTAATGGGTACTTGTTCTTCTCTGTTGCCGCGTTAAGCTTCCCGTAGTCAATGCATAATCTGGACGACCCATCCTTCTTTCCCACAAGTACCACTGGTGCTGCCCACGGTGATACGCTAGCTTGGATGAACTTCTTCTCCTTTAATTCCTCTATGTGCTGATATACCTTGGCCTGCTCTGAATCCGCCATTCTGTAAACCCGATCTGATATCGGTTTAGTTCCTGGTGCTAATTCTATACTGAACTCAATATCTCTAACTGGTGGTAGACCTGGAAGTTCTTCAGGAAATACATCTAGAAATTCTTCAACTACCTTCGGAATCTGAACTTCTTCCATTGCCGCTACTACCCCCTGCTCTGGTTGAGTTGCCTCTGATTTGACTAAGGTGAACCTCTTCATGCCTGGAATATCAAAAGATACACTCCCTCTACGACAATCTATTGTCGCATGACTGTCTTTCAGCCAGTCCATGCCTAAGATAACGTCGAAATTTCCTACAGGAAATTCTATCAACCGGGCGGGTAAGGAATGCCCGCAAACTACAACGCTACACGCTAGTATAACTCTACTAACCCATACGAGCCCATTACCAGTGAGTATATTCAACCTCCCTGGCAATGCCTCGAACTCCATCCCTAGTCGTGTCGCAAATCGTGCAGATATAAATGAATGTGATGCTCTCGAATCAAACAATGCTACTGCGGGATATGAGGCGACGAGAATGTTACCTGCCACAACATCCCCCGATGCCAATGCCTCTTCCAAGGACAAAGTGAATGCTTGCCCTCGACCTCCTTGCTGATTTCCATGCTGCGGCCTAGCCTGATGTTGCTGTTGGCCCCTGCCTTGATGATGCTGGGGTGGTCTATACTGGTGTTGCTGCATCGGCGGTCCCTGCTGTCGAAACATCTGAGCCTGCGGTACTAACGGACGCTGCGCCAATGGCCTAACTGCCACCGCTGGTCCTCGATACTGGCCTGCCCTTGGTGCTGGCAGAGCAGGAAACTGCTGCCCCGGTCCTCCTGACCTCGAATTCATAGGACATGTGGTAACCTGATGGTCTGGATTTCCACATATCAGACACAGTCCATTCAATGTCCGACACACATCTCTAGTGTGTCCCATCTTTCCACAATAAGTACATCCCGCCGGGGGTTGCTGGTTCTTCCTCTGTTGCTGTTGCTGCTGCTGCATGAGTGGTGCTGGTCCTCGTATCGCCACATCGTGGATACGAATGCCAGTGGATGGTGCTGTTGTTCGGGGCGCTACTCTCCCTCCTCCTTCAATCTGACTGTGGGATCTCTTCTGACCCCCAGTCCTTGTCGCAAGCCTCTGAATGGTGAGCTCATGCCTTCGAGTTGCCGTTAATATCTTATCAAAAGTTTGGTAATTGTGCCCCTCTATCAATTATAAAAGTTCGAAATAAAACCCTTGCTGAAACCTCATAGCCCTCTGGCGCTCTGTTGCTACCATCTCTGGGGCGAATCTACTCAATCTGCAGAACTCCGCTGCATAAGCATCTATAGTCTTGCCGGCCTGCCTGAGGTTGATAAACTTCTATTGTAGCTCAAACTGCGCCACAACTCCATAGTACTTGGTCTTGAATCTTGCTGTAAAATCGTCCCAAGCCACAGGACGTCTGATGCCCACTTCCTCTGATTCCCACCAATCACGTGCGAGATCCTGAAGTAACAACTTTACTAGATCTACACGTTCTTCTGCCGGTACCTTAGCTGCTGTCAGAATAGCCTCCATATCCTTAAGCCATGCATCCGCTAAAATGGCATCCTCCGTGCCCTCGAAACGGCGGGGGTTGTACTTGCAAAACCTGGCTGATGCTCCTGAATCAGCCCTCACTCCTCTTTCCAAAGCCGTCTGCAATCCTTGGTTGAGCAACACATTTTGCTCTTGTAGCTGAGTGTGCATACGCTGCTGGGCCAACATCTGATGTTGCTGAGCAGCCATCATTCCTCTCATGATCTCCAGAAGGGCTGGTGTGTCCACTTCCACAGGGGTAGGTAGAACTATGGGTGGGTTTGGAATATTCGGATACTGTGGTCCAACTGCTGGTTCTACTATCACTTCTTCCTGGATAGTCTCCTGAGGTGAGACTGGCCCTGGTTGCTGACCAACCTGGCCATGTTGCCCTTGTTGTTGCTGTCCAGCTCTGACCGATACGGACGAAGTGCCCCTAAGAAAAGGGACAAGAGAACAATCAAACGACCGGACATGAAGGACCAATGAAGTCAAAGGATACCGGAATGTCAAGCAAGAGTTGAGAATAACGAATCAGGAGATCAAGGGGAAACATGTGTGATTGAGACATCCTATAAATCAAAACACCCCACAAGTCTGAAATCAGACCTGCATGGGCCACCACTAAAATCTTGTCACGCCCCAGAACCAGAATACTGGAGAGCGGGGGAATGACTCAGCCAGCTACGTATTACGGGTAGATGAATACCGTATAATACGATCAATGTTGTCTAACCAGACAAGGGGGTGCATACTACCTAAGAGTCTTACTATGGTCATTTCACATCTATTGTCTCAATCATTCAAGCAAGAAACAGTAATAGAGAACATGTAAGATAAAGCAGTAAGGCGTCCCAAACGCTTAGTCAAAATGTTCTTGAGATCTGGCTTTACAAAACATAGCCAGATGGTATAGCAAGTATACACAATTGTTATCAGCTGCAGTCTGACTTAATTACAATTATGTAAAAGTAAGTACAAGACAATCCGACTAACATGTCGGTGCCAAACGGCTAAGTATAATGGTAAATAACAAAACGAGCGGTGAAGTAAGGAACCCACTCGAGTCCTCCTGCAATCATGCCTCTAGTATTGGCCATCTTGGAGGTAGAAGTACGCTGGATCCTCGGGAACCGGCTCTAAATCTGGCCATGCAAAACCAGAGAGGTTAGACCTCTAATAGCAAGTACCACAAGGAAGGACGATATAAAGGACATAAACCAGTAAGTAAAAGAATATAATAATAGATCTCTGTTTCTACTAGGATTCATATCACATCACGATACTTCGAACCAACCTCCCAACCAAACAAGGACAGAAGTTGGCCCGTCATGTCCTGACATTCTGATCATCCCAGTTAGGTAACAGAGTAGTACAGTACACAGACAAATCATCTTGGACGGCCAATCAATTTCTACGGCTTGCTATTGTGAGTCCCAAGTTATCCTGGAATAATGCAATAAAGATTCCTCAGTTCTTACTATGTGCGAGCAAGGCTAGTCTATCCAGTCAATCATGTGCGCCATGCATGAATTAGACGAGTCCTAGCAGGACGCCCGTCAATATACAATATACAATAATAAATAAAAGCAGATACTGTTTCCTGCCCGTGTGGCAAATTTACAGTATCTGTGGGAACCAGCCGGCCCGTCGGGTACTACTCATCCCAAGGGGGCTGCCATATAAGAACTCGGGAATCCATTCTCTCCATGCAATCATTATTTTATTTAACTTAATAGTCCCTACGTTGAGCAAAATTCCATGACGTGGATCATGGTCATTCAAATGAGTACTTTCGTACGGGGTACGATATGCACATCCCTACAACGATACCAGTGCGGTTAGGTTGCAGGTTTTACATAGCGTAATGCAACAATCAAATCTAACCACGGTAATCATGCCTTGACCATAAAGTATACATGCTGCTTTTATAGAAAATAAATAAATAAATAAATAATAATTAAATAGATTGAAGTCTGCATGTGCATATATGTCAATATTCGGGATTAGCCAGTCGATTACAATAGTCCATAACATGAACGTGTCTCATTCATTCATTTCAATAAGACGACTAGCCAGTCTCTTAGTTCCAACTAGGAACGCATGATCAATTAGTTAAGATAACCATCGTCATTAATGGTGACAAGGCATGAAAGTCATTTAGCATTAAATGGGGTCGAGTCTATAACTCTCAAGGGTCAAGTTCCAGTCTCACTGGATATCTATAAACCAATCAAGACACTTGGCACTAATACACAACCATATGTATTAAAATATTAACATGCTACGATTATCGGGTTCATGCAAAAAGGCGTAAGGATATAATAGGGAATTATCATGCCAACATTAAATGAATAAAATATAGAACAAATAAAACACCCAAGTCAGGAAGTCGTGCTAACAAGTCTAAGCTAAGTCCAAAAGTCACGAAAGAATCGTATGCGTGAAAAGCACGCCAAGTCTGGCATGAAGGAGTGAGCGTAAAAGGAGTACACTCAGGTAAGCGTGGGCGTGAAAAGTGAAGCGTGACAAGTGATTCACGCACGCACGCTCAGCGTGAGGGTGAAAAGTCACGTGCGCGAGCTTAGGGACATGAGCGTGAAAAGTCACGCACGCAGTACAAAGACAGAAGCGTGACTCAAAATTTACGCAGACAACGTGAGCTTGACTGAAAATACACGCATGCAAATATGAGCGTGACTAAAAATACACGTACGCAGACACAGGGTGAACGTAACTCAAAAGTCACGCAGACACGCACAGAGTGAGCATAACTCAAAAGTCACGCAAACACGCACAGACATGAGCGTGACTAAAATACACGCACGCTCATGAGAACGTTAGCGTGACTAAAATACACGCAAACACGTAAAGACGTGTGCGTGACTAGGCTGATGTTTCACGCGAGCACGTAAGAACGTGTGCGTACAACATCTCCCGGACTCGCCCTATGGAGCCTTTATTCCAGTGCCAAAATACACGCTAAGTTGGTGGACCAAGAACCCATGAACAGCCGAAATACTATAACTTAGATCTAGAGAAAACCAGCCGTAGAAATCAAAAATGCTAAGAACTAATCTCTCTTGGAATTACGAGAAGAAGGCAAATGAACCATAAAAATGGGTGATTGAGAAGCAAGTTTGCACTTGCCTTCTCCTGCTGCTGGTAGGGGGTGGAGGGTAATGAGAGGAAGAAGAAGAAGTAATGGTGAGGAGATGTAATGAGGAGAGAGAAGGGGGAGGATGCCTTAAATAGGAAAAGGGTGGTAGGTGGGAGTGTTGGGCCGGGTTTAAGGGGATCCAGCAAACCGAAACACAATAAGACTAAAGCAGCAAATAAAATACAGGTAAATAAAATTGCAGAAAATAAATTAACATGGAATTTAAAGAGCAGATAATTAATTAACATGAAACTAAAGGAATTTAAATACAGAATAATACATGATAAATACTAAATAAATACTCATGAGTTGTATATGTATAAAAATACGCATTCCGGGAACGGGGAGTGACATAGACCATTGTATACTATTGTATAACATTGTACAACTATTGTATAACATTGTACACCTATTATATAATATTGTACATCTATTGTATAATATTGTACACTATTGTGCAAGATAACGTAACTGGAGTGGATCCTTGTGTATTGATTGGGGAGGGAGAGTAGAATTGGTTATGTAATCAAATCCTATTGTACAAGATTGTATAACTATTGTATATGTCTATTGTACACCCACGTACAATGGAGTTACCATTGTATTTTCTTAGAGCGTTTACATAACCATATTGTACTCTAAATCACAGTAGGCTTACAGTTTTTACTTATCATATTTAGATATTTCCTGTTATCAAATCTCTACTATTTTTCATACACTTCTTTCTTTCAGCGTTTCATGTACCTTACTCTATTGTATGCTTTATATTTCCTAACATGATATAAACTGCGTGAGATGTTTTGTGCTTGCTCTCGTGATGACTGGACCTATTGAAAATTTTACAGAGGATGATGAGGAACCGTGCCCCCTTAATTGGAGTTTGCCTAGTTGACACTCGCGACCTGGACCCCTGAGGAGGTTCAAGCAGCTGCTCAGGATAATATCTTGTATAGTGTAGATAGCTTAGACTGTTCCTTCTTTTCATGCTTAGCTGTTGTCTTTATTTTCAGAGTTGTATATTTTAGAGATGATGAGACTTGTATTCCATTTCTGCTGTACCTCAGTTGAGGATTTCTTATCTATTTCCATCGTGCTACATTCTACCTTAGATTGTGATTGAGTTGTACCTCGGTGTTGGCCTCCTTCTGGAGAGTCTATTTCATGTTTTGTAGTTATAGTTCATGACCTAGAACAGTGTTCTACCGTCGACACTACGGCGTAGGCTGGGCGTTGTTACGTTCTCGTACCCTCACGGTGGGTGCGGGTCGTGACACTTTTTTAGTGGTGGCCCATGCAGGTCGAGTTTATATAGTGGTATTCGAACTAGAGTATCACTACAGCCTGCAGTAGGATTATGATATTTTGGAGGTACTCAATCACATTACGAAAAACTCTTAATCAGATTCCTTTTTGTTAAAAATTATTGCTTATTGACTTTCCTTGAATATAAACAGTCCTCCTTTGAATTTTTCGCTTCATTCTCAGAAATTGCTTCTTGTTTGATCAGTTTTCATGATGGTTATGAAGACACGATCTCATCGCTTCGGTTCCGGGGATACTATCGAGAGGCTGGCCACCTCTCGTCCTATTCATCAGGGCTTCGAGACCGTAGCTTCTGTTGTGCCGACTCAGGTTGGCGTTTTTGCTACATTGGAGGTGCACCTCTATCTGTACAGAGATTTTCTTCCGTCATTTCTGATTTCTCTCAGCAACGGTGATTCATGCAGCATCAGCAGCAGACTAGGAAAAACTAGCAGGGCGAGCTATCGTCAGGACAATCAAGGATGCGCAGACATTGGAGATCTTGCTGCAAGTTCCGTTCTTCTCAATTCCATTCCCGCAATTGTCTTTTATAATTACCTTGAAATCCGATTCCATCTGTTCCTTGTTGATTGATTAATTTTGTCATGTTACTCTTTTGTTGTGTTTGTTTTTTCTTCTAAGAAAATCATATGGGCTAGGTCGCCTAAATCATGGGATCTAGAATCTTGATAGTCGTGTTAGTTGGCATAGTGAGGACATGTAGTCAGATTTTGGATGTATTCTCGGGTATGGGAATTTAAGGTTTTCGCCGTCGCATGCGGTAGTACGAAAATTTTAAATACCATGAATCTAGAGGTACGTACCTTAGTCAAGGACTCTGTGATTATCGTAGCCTTGCTTACTAGCATAATGAAGACTCTGGACAACATGATTTTGGACAGACGCATATGATTAACAGATTGTATCTTGAGAAGGTTTAAACATCATACCATTTTGATTGTTATAAATGACTTAGGAGTAGGGATATTTAGTTTTGTAGAGCTTATTCATAGGTAGTTCCTTCATAGTATAATGGTATGATGACTTGTAGAGTGTCTGTACCCTAGAGGTGATAGTTAGCATTGGTGTTAGAATAGCAACCCATTGCAGATAATTCTCCTGTTATCTATAATACCAACCAGTTACACATAGGGTGTTAGTATGCCTTACAGCCTTGATAATTATTGCTACTTTCCCCTACCTTTTCCAGTGAGGCACCCATGACCAGAGCCTGCCTTTGAGTATAGTTGTAGTTTTACCTAAGACCGAGAGGTCTATTTTTATAGATAGATTGCAGATGATATTGACATATGGGATATAGGTTAGTTGGTATCTATAGGCCATTGTTGTATAGGGTTATAAACATGTTGTTTAGCCTATACTTGGTTCAGTTTTCCAATTTAGTTAAGTTCTCTTCGTGTTGAGTTCCTTTATGTTGATCACCTTTATAGGCAGTGTGCAGACCCTTCACTAGATACCATGTCCCCTTGATTCAGACCATTCATCCTTAGCCTAGTTCTAAGCATTGTTTCAGACCCTTATAAGTTTAGTCTGCCTTAACCCTTGGTTGATCAGTCATGTATATATATAGATGATATACTTAGGATATATGTGATGGGTTGTTGTTCTTGAGCATAAAAAAAAAAAAAAAAAATATATATATATATATATATATATATATATATATATATATATATATATATATATATATGTGTGTGTGGTATTTGGTATTCATGTGCTTAGCTTGTAGGTATTTAGTTATAGGTGACTTGATAGGATTGGGAAGTTAAGAGCTAGTCTATTATAGAGTTTCTCTTTTGCTAAATTCTAGTTGCCAACACCTAAATAGCTAGCATAGGTAAAACCCTAAGAAGTTGACCAGTTAATGACCAAGTACTTGGATGTTGAGAAATTAACTAGTGATTGACCCTTGACTATGTTTGACCTAGAAGGGGGTGCGATCATCTTAATTTTGAGGACGAAATTTTTATAAGGTGGGTAGGATTGTAACACCCAATTTTTCAGATGAGGGAAATTTTGAAATTTTGTAATTATAATTATTATTTATTGATAATTATTTCATATTATGATTTTTGGTGATTTTTAATCATTTTAAAACTATTTAAAATTATGACTTGTGATTTTGACATTTTACTATTGTTTGGTTTTAATTTCGAGGAATTTGTCATCCCCAGTTTTCAGAAACATGGGTATTTTTGTCATTTTATATTTTTAAATATTTTTAAAATTTATTTTATTATTTATGATATTATTTTGGGGTTGAAATTTATTTTATTATTTATGATATTGTTTTGGGGTTATTTGAGTCGGGTTCGAATTTCAGCTCAATCCGACTTGAAACGGGGACCCGGGGGTAGTGTTGACTTTAGTGGACTCACACATTAGTTAGCCATGGCCCACATGATAGAAATATTTTAGTTAGAGGTTAGACTAATTATTATGGATAAGTTTAGTGTGATTAGAGACTTTAGAATGACTAATTTAGCCCCAACCAATTAGCCCTTTTCTAATACTAATAGAATAGGTTAGTGGGGGCATTTTGGACCTTACCATAATAGGACAAATAGCCCCATATGGCCAGCCACTTTGGGAGAGGATAGGCTCAAGTTCATTTCATTATTCTCATCCACACTCTCTCTCTTATTCTTCCCCAAATTCCTAGAGAGCAATCCCTAGCAATTTCTCCACCAAATCCTTCCATTTTGCCACCAAATCTTCTTCTTTCCTTCTCCATTCTAGCCAAGAAGGAAGCTACCCAAGTTTGGGAGGATTCGGAGCTCGTTCGTGTCCTTTTGGAATCTCTACGTGTCGGTGTCGCTCCGGGAAGGCTTTTCTTCGATTCGATCTACCGGGAGGTATAAATCCCTTCTCTTTTTCATTTTCTCATGCATATAGGTCTATTTTGAACCCATAGGAATGACTCCCATGGTTGTATCTCCATTTGTGTCCATTTCGTGTCCATTTGGAGGTCATAGGAGTGTCATTTGTGTTGTGGTTGTGTCCATGTGGGAAAACCCCAAATTTGGACACACTATGTGTTGTTGTTATGTATGAATGAATTATTACATGTTTAATCTCATATTTTTGTATTGGAGATGTGTTCTATAGTGTCTCATATATATATATTAGTGTAGAGAGTGAGTTCTTGATATATTATGTTATATACTTGTGTTCTTTTGTCTCAAACTACCCAAATTCGTCATAATTTTTATCCACGTTTTTAGTAGCAATAGCAACTTAGAAATGTCATAACTTTTAGATTAAAACTCCGATTTATCTCCCATTTTTTTAAAAGAACCTTATCGAAGTTAGCTTTCCAAATATATATTTTAATAAGCCAAATTCTTTTTATAACTTTCTGTAGAATTATTTGAGTGTCAGCTATACGAAAGACGAACGCGTTTCGGTATTTTCGCGATTCCGGGAGCTTCCGGACACGAAAATGCGATCCGTTTAAAGTTTCGGAAAGCTAACATGAAGTACTACAACATACTTTAATCCTAGAATTTAGTGAATGCCCAATTGGTACAGTATTGGTTTTAAGTAAAAGAGTGACTATACGATATACGCATTTTGTGTAACCTATGAGCCTATGTAGTTTGGATATTAAATGAATATAGAGTATGTAATGCATGATATGTTAGATGAATGAAATGATATATATATGATATATATCCTATTTACATTAATGTATATATATGGTTGAATGCAAGCATATAGGAATGTAATTAATGTAATATATGTAAGCAATGCATAAATGTATGAATGAAAGAATGATATACAATGCATGCATGAAAGTATATAATGAATGCTAGATATAAATGCAAGGTATATATGTAATGATAGATATGAATGCATAATGTATAAATATTGTAAATGCAATATCAGATTTCATATGTAGACATAGAACCAATGCATAGCTGATATTTAGATTGAATGTTAGTTCATTTTAGGTTGTTAGAACACTGAACTGTCCATGTAAGCATATATACCTTCCTTTTCCTATTGCCAAGCCAATTTTAGTTTTCAATATAGTGGAATGTCTATGAATGTAATGTTAACCTTCAACCCCTTAATTCGAAATGTTAGTTAATTTCACTATTAGACAATGCATGAGCTGTATGCATATGGGATGTTGGCTTAATGGCAGATTTCAGATAACATGGTTCATTTTATGTGGTTAGTTACACCAGTTTATGGGATAGCTCACTTTAGTTTATATGTAAAGGTGGAACTAAACTGAGAATGAACTTCACCCTCTGCACAAGGACACCCCACTCTATATCAACCACCATGCCATGTAACCCTTCTCTAAATGATTGCTATAATATATATAGATTTATGTAAAGTATAGATGCATGTTAGTTATAACTTAAATAGTTTCTACTCTAATGTATATAGATGTATACTTGTAGCCATGCATGTTAAGTATAATATATGTGTAATGTAGATGGGTTAGCTTTGTGCCATGTGTAGTGTAAACTCATTACTAGTGTTGATTTCTCTTTTCATGTACATCTCCATGTTCACACACACACATAGCTTTACATGTTAGTTCTTTTCTCTTATATATATATATATATATATATATATATATATATATATATATATAATGTTGAATATGCATGAATGTGATATATCTTGATATGTGACTTGTGTTGGCTTGTATAGCCTTGGATTTGTATGGTGTGTACTAGCTAGGGTAGACTGGTTAGGCCTAGTGAGACTTCATTGAGTCTATGTTGACCCAGTTGACCTAAGTTTGACTAGATAGTTGACTAGAGTTGACCAAGTACTGACTTTAGCCTAGTTTGACCTAGACAGCATGTAGATGCATTGTAGCAGTCTATTTCCTTATTTTAGACATGTTGTAACTTGTGTTGCTCTGATTAGGAGACAGACACCTCTCCTCAGGCAGTACATTTACTTCAGACATTCAGATACGAGGCGAGTACATTCTTTGACCGTTTTATACTTGCCTGGATTTACATTCTTGCTCTAGATTACTGTACTTGATGCTGACACGATTGTTATCATGGATTGGTACTATAAGGATCTTCTTTTGGGATGTTATCCCCTTGTATTCACTAGATACATATTGTGATGTGCGTTTCACTTCCATATTGTATTTACTGAATACCTATATCCTTGTACACTCATTGTGCATATTGTACTCTCATTATCACATGATTTCCAGGGATAGACCATTGTACACTATTGTATAATATTGTACAACTATTGTATAACATTGTACACCTATTGTATAATATTGTACATCCATTGTATAATATTGTACACTATTGTGCAAGATAACGTAACTGGAGTGGATCCTTGTGTATTGATTGGGAAGGGGGAGTAGAATTGGTTATGTAATCAAATCCTATTGTACAAGATTGTATAACTATTGTATATGTCTATTGTACACCCACGTACAATGGAGTTACCATTGCATTTTCCTAGACCGTTTACATAACCATATTGTACTCTAAATCACAGTAGGCTTACAGTTCTTACTAATTATATTTAGATATTTCCTGTTATCAAATCTCTACTGTTTTTCATACACTTCTTTCTTTCAGCATTTCATGTACCTTATTCTATTGCATGCTTTATATTTCCTAACATGATATGAACTGCGTGAGATATTTTGTGCTCGCTCCCGTCCTGACTGGACCTGTTGAAAATTTTACAGAGGATGATGAGAAACCCTGCACCCTTACTTGGAGTTTGCCTAGTTGACACTCGCGACCTGGACCCTTGGGGAGGTTCAAGCAGCTGCTCAGGATGATATCTTGTATAGTGTAGATAGCTTAGACTGTTCCTTCTTTTCATGCTTAGCTGTTGTCTTTATTTTCAGAGTTGTATATTTTAGAGATGATGAGACTTGTATTCCATTTCTGATGTACCTCAGTTGAGGATTTCTTATCTATTTCCATCGTGCTACATTCTACCTTAGATTGTGATTGAGTTGTACCTCGGTATTGGCCTCCTTCTGGAGAGTATATTTCATGTTATGTAGTTATAGTTCATGACCTAGAACAGCGTTCTACCGCCGATACTGCGGCATAGGCTGGGCGTTGTTACGTTCTCGTACCCTCACGGTGGGTGCGGGTCGTGACATAAATACTCCAAGGACGCAGAGTTCGCCAGGTGAAAGAAGGCCCAGTCCGCGTGGCGACCAAAATATCCCTCTGGTTCGAGTTATCATCAATCCTGATGGTGCCCGCCACCGCTCCCCTCCTGAGACGGGGTGAGCTCCCACGTCATCCTCCTCTTGGAAGCAAGGCGACAGAAAGCTGTCGAAGGCCATTGACGCTCGAGCTGCTTCATGAACATGTGCACCCCTTTGGCTAAGAAGAACCAATCTTCCTTGATCCTCAACACCTTTGCTTCAGTAGAAGTAAGGCGATCCCCGAACAGGAACTCAGGCTTCAGAAAAGTCTCATTACCAAGAATAGCAGATTACAAACTGCCACGCTCCATCATCCGTTGGAGGAACACATACAGTTGTTCCCCGATTTGGGTCATTCTCTCGGGAGGCTGATCCAGTATGATGGCAGCTCGGGTAGGATTTATCACCTCCTCGTTATAGTCAACTCCTATCTGACAAAGAGCATCGTCCAGAAGTACTTCATTCAAAAGCGGGACGGTCATCGAAACTGGCGATCAGGGAAAGATGACAAAGACTTAGATCTGTTAAAACAACAAAAAAATTGGAGCCGTATTCTCATCAGAAGCGCACGCACTGAACCAAGGCTCAGGCGCATCTGAAAAGAAGCTTCAGCGCATCCTCATGACTCGAAGTCCATGCGCGTCAGCAAGAAGCTTCAGCGCATCATTAGGACTCGAAGTTCATGCTCGTCAGCAAGAAGCTTCAGCGCATCATCAGGACTCGAAGTCCATGCGCGTCAGCAAGAAGCTTCAACGCATCATCAGGACCCGAAGTCCATGCGCGTCAGCAAGAAGCGTCAGCGCATCATCAGGACTCGAAGTCCATGCGCGTCAACAAGAAGCTTCAGTGCATCATTAGGACTCGAAGTCCATGCACGTCAACAAGAAGCTTCAGCACATCATCAAGACTCGAGGTCCATGCGCGTCAGCGTATGTGAGTCCTAAAAAGATTTTTCTTCTTAGGCACAAAAAGGTACGGCTAAGAATGACAAACCCACCAATCACCGCCGGCCGAACGTCGATGGGCGTCCTGGGGACATCATCAACATCGGTCTCCGCAGGCTCTTTTCCCTTGCTTCGTCCTCGGCCAGCACAACCGCGAGGAGTTTTGGGGGCCATCTAGTAAAAAAGAAGTTAGGGTTTTTCTGAAAGAAGAACTCTAAAGAAGAAGAGAGAAAAGAGAAGAAGAACTGTCTCTCTCTCCATCAGACGCCTATTTATAGTCTTGGGCATACGCGAAAATCGATGAAGAGTGACGTCAGCCACCGCTTAGGGTTCTGCGAAATGATAACTGCAAATAATCCAAAAAGATCATCATTAATCTTTTTGTTTATTTCGAAGCATTATCATTTGCATTAAAACTGAGAGGAGCGTGCACCTCATCCAAGATGCACGGAGCAATCATGTACCCCGAACAGTCATGCGCCCTATTGAAGACACCGCCATGCTTCTTATTCAAAGTATTCCAAAACTTGACAAAAAGTTTTAAAAACTTTGAAGGGGGTCTTGTAGAAGCATGGAATTTCAGGCACATTTATAGGCCAGAATTCCTATACGCTTAATACTACATGCGCCAGGGAGCTCAAACGAAGTGCTTGGCACAGCAGAGGACAGCAAAAGTATAGACATCAAAAGAAGATTTTTATTTTATATAAAAGTCTATTACATGTCTAAAGAAAGGCTTTACAAAGGAGAACTTCTACAAAAAGAAAGATCCTAAGACTACAGTTAGGCACAGCAAGGGCTATGCGCTCCATGCCAGGCGCATCATCCATCAGGTGCGTCCCTTCAGCGTCTCAGTCAGGCGCATCACGAAGTCTCAGCATATGCGCTCTATTTTGATCCGATCAAGTGCTTCGGCTAAAGGAGCAGCTTTGAGCATAACAAGAGCGGGCGATCAACCCCACTCTAGCTGGAGGAAGAGCTCTCCAAAGCCCAAGGAAGCGGAGAGCACCACAATTCTGATCTACGGCTGTTCCGGCATAACGGAGACGGGACTCGAGCGTCCCGATCTTTGGATGCAACAGGCACCTTCGGCCTGCGTCAGGAGCCCGCGATCCCGAATTTTGGACGTAACAGTCACCTTTACGAGTGCATACGAAGACGACTTGATGCAACTTCACCCTGGGGAGCATCTTGGCAACTGAATGGACTCGGGCAAAGAAGTTCATCTTCGTCGAGAAGTCAAGGGAGAGACAACAAAACTCTCTCAAATTATCGCTATTTATAGGCCAGGGCAAATCAAACCCATGCGCCAAGTGGCAACCTTCCCGACGTTAGTGCAATGAACTTGCATTTACGATGATGAATTTGCCTCTTCGAATTCAGCCAAGTCAAAATGGCTATTTAAAGCACTCGAAGAACTCAATAGACAACCAATAAGGATGCGCCATCAGCACCAAGCGCCCCGTATGGATGCGCCCAACGAAGCACAGATCCATGCATCCTGGTGAACACGGACCTATGCGCTTAGTGGGATACAAATCGATGTGCCCACTTCGGTTCGTCACCCACCAAGCAATTGATGCGAAAGTGACAGAGTTGGCAGCACGTCCCCCGAGGACTGAACAGTCGACAGCTTTCTGCAGAAAATGAAGCATCATCGACGTCAGCGTCATCATTACTTTCCTCTGATGGTTACAAGCCACGTGGCCGACCAACCACTCGCATGCGCCTCCGCAGCCGTGCGCCTGAAGATTTGCATGCGCCTCAAAAGCCATACGTCTCTGACTTACCTCTGATCACAGAAGTCAAGTTGCCGCATGTGCCTCCCCGGCCATGCTACTGAAGCCCCGCATGCGCCTCAAAAGTCATACGCCCAGACTGGTTCATGACTCCTGAAGGTTAAAGTCTTCTTATGCGCCCAATCCCAGGCGCATCCTGTCAGATCACACTCCACCAAATCTGAGATCTTTGAGCCATGGACGTACGCCACGTGTCTTTTTACTCAGTTCAGCCTATGAAGGGGTGCTAACCACCTAAGATCTCAACAACCGAAAGATCCTCTCCACTGCTACGTGCCAGCCCACAAATACAGCACGAAGGATTCAACCCACAAGTCATGGCCATCATCCATGTGCCGCCCGTAGCTCCAGCCATGTGGCGTTCCCACGTACAGGTGCATCCTATATATGCACGCATGAGCAGCCCAACCTGCTTATAAATAGAGGGATCATTTCCTTCTTACACACACACAGACATACAGAGACGCACAGTCAAAGACAAACGTAACCAGAGTATCAGAGTTATCATCCATAGAGATCGGAAGAGACACTCAACGTCTTCTTCCCCTCTGCAAGCTCCGACATCCAGAGCAATCCAGACCTTCAGAGAACCGAAAACCGTCGTCAGATCGTTAACGGAGTCAACGTATTACCACTCGCTCCATCGACACAGGACCCAGATAAAAACAGAAGTATACTCCTAGGACTACTTCGAAGTCCTACATTGTAACACTGTTCTGTTTGTAATTGAAATTCCAATCAAAGATTTTAATGGCAAACACTACCAAGGATAGATGATTTATTTGACCAACTCAAAGGAGCGACAGTATTCTCGAAGATTGACTTGCGGTCAGGGTACCATCAGATCAAAGTTAGAGAGAAGGATATCCCGAAGACAGCGTTCAGATCCATATATGGACATTGGGAGTTCCTTGTTATGCCATTTGGAGCGACCAATGTGCTAGCCGTATTTATGGACCTCATGAATCGTATCTTCATGCCCTATTTGGATCAGTTTGTGATAGTGTTCATAGATGATATCTTGGTCTATAGCAAGAATGAGGTCAAGCATGAGCAGCATCTTCGTGTAGTTCTTCAGATTCTCAGAGAGCACCAGTTGTACGCGAAGTTCAGTAAGTACAAGTTTTGGCTGGATCGCATTTCGTACTTAGGTCACATCATCACCAGAGGTGGAGTGGAAGTGGACCCCCAGAAGATAGTGGCTATAGAGACATGGCCAGTACCCAGAACCGTAGCAGAAGTTCGGAGTTTCCTAGGATTGGCTGGCTATTACCGGCGATTTGTATCAAACTTCGCTCGAATTTCAACACCACTGACACCGTTAACCCGCAAGGATGTGCAGTTTGCTTGGACAGCAGAGTGTCAGAGTTCATTTAAGAAGTTGAAGCAAGGATTGATGACGGTACCCATTCTCACGCTTCCAGATGGGACTGGAGGATTTTCAGTCTATTGTGATGCTTCCGGCAAGGGATTGGGATGCGTTTTGATGCAGCGTGGTAAGGTAGTAGCTTATGTGTCACGTCAGCTTCATGATCATGAGAGGAATTACTCGATCCATGACTTGGAGTTAGCAGCGGTAGTTTTTGCGCTTAAGTTGTGAAGGCATTATTTGTATGGAGATCGGCTAGAGCTACTTGTGTATTATGACATCAACTTGTAGTATCATCCTGGAAAGGCCAACGTTGTTGCAGATGCATTGAGCAGGAGAGCTGAAGTTTATTTTCTAACAGCACAACCAGAGTTGTTAGTAGATCTTCAGAAGATGGGTATTGAAGTTATTCTTCCTGCCAATGTGGCATTGATGGCCAGTATGCAAGTTCAGTCCAGTATAGTTGAGAGGATTAAGTTAGCTCAGTCAGTGGATTCTAAGCGTCAGCGGCTTAGGAAAGAATATGTAGCAGGACGAAGACTAGAGTTATGTATCCGTGAGGACGGTACACTTCAACACAAAAGGCGTCTTTATGTACCTAGTGGTGATATCAGACAAGAGATCATGGCAGAGGCGCGTAGTTCGCAGTATTCGATTCATCCCGGCGGTACAAAGTTGTATCGTGATATCCGTCAGCATTTTTGGTGGAATGGCATGAAGAGGGAGATAGCCTGGTTTGTCTCTCTACGTTTAGTTTGCCAACAAGTTAAAGACGAACATCAGAGACCAGCTGGACTTCTTCAACCTTTACCGATCCCAGAATAGAAATGGGAGCACATTACTATGGATTTTGTAACCGGGTTACCTAAATCCCCAGCTGGAAGAGATGCTATCTGGGTTATAGTTGATAGACTCACCAAGGTAGCTCATTTTATCCCTTTCAGAATTGGCCAGTCGACGGATCAACTTGCAGAGATGTACCTCAGGCAGATAATCAGATTGTACGGAGTACCAATCAGTATTATGTCTGATAGAGATTCGAGATTCACATCGTACTTTTGGCAGAGTCATCAGAAAAGTTTGGGGACTCGTGTTAAGTTCAGTTCAGCTTATCATCCGCAGACAGGTGGTCAGTCAGAACGTATGATCCAGACTCTTGAAGATATGTTGCGGTCATGTACACTCGACTTCGGTGGTTCGTAGGAAGATCACTTGCACCTAGTGGAGTTCTCGTACAACAACAGTTTCTAGGCCAGTATCCAAATGGCTCCCTTTGAGGCATTGTACGGCAGAAAGTGCAGATCTCCGTTAGCATGGAATGATATAGGAGAGAGACAGATGCTTGGTCCAGAGATGGTTACGCGGACTTGTCACGACCCGTACCCGCTTTTTGGATACGAAACGTGTCCAAGCCAGCCTACGCCGCAGAGTCGGCGGTAGAACGCTGTCACGGCCAAAATGCTCAAAATATAACATTTGCTGCTCATTCACATTTCTAAATTTGTTACAACATTTATAACATTTATAATTAAAGAAAATATAAGATTTTACAATTAATGAAATTGATACAGCTGCTATCTATTTCTAGGTTTCTGTCTGCAAGTACACCCGAATCCCCCAAGCTAAGTGAATCCACAGCTAACCTGAAAAATGTTGGTTTCCAGTCAGGAATGGAACAAGCACACAAACCGACGGTAATACGGAAACACATTAGAATTAACAAGACATGAAAATAACATATGAGATATAAAAACTGGAAAGTACTGATGACATGGCACGGTGGAGAAGACAAGGAAAAATAAATAAAAGACAACTACCTATGTGGCGTGAAATATCCGTTTCGACATGTGAACGGCTAGGAGTAAATCCGGCACCCTGCACGTGTCGTGTGCAGCTGCTATTATTTACGAATAGACTCATGGGATAGTTCTGGGTAGTCCATATATCTACTAAGATATTTCCCCTCCTGACTACTCCATGTGACGAGCGTGGCAACAAGCAGCAAGACATATGTATAAACATGAAATGAGAAGACTACTATGAATCAAAAGCAATCAGAAAGTGCACTTGCCTGAGGTCCTTAGCTG
The DNA here is from genome assembly GCA_029216955.1 of Iris pallida. NCBI lineage: Eukaryota > Viridiplantae > Streptophyta > Magnoliopsida > Asparagales > Iridaceae > Iris > Iris pallida. The sequence goes on from JANAVB010033220.1 coordinate 14,940,528, forward strand.
GTGAAACCGACAATACCATTTACGTCCAGATTAGTCCAGTTGGCAAGGGTGATGTGAAGGAGTTCGGATTCGCGAGGAAGATAGGAATACAATTAGTCATGGTAATATAATCTAAAAGAGAAATTCGATTTAGAAATAAGAAGTTCATAATTAGAAAATTTAATTTATTTATATAGAAAAATACTTATAACCTCATTAGAAAACATAGTAAGAAAACTAATAGATAGTCGCAAATTATATTATGCTTAAGCAAGTAATACTTTAACTATTATTAATCAAAATAGTATTTGAAAGTATTTAAAACCCACAATTAGAACTCTTAGTAAAAATATTATAACAATTTATAAGATATTTGAAACTATAAAATCATTACTCTCTATTTAAAAGCCAAAATCCCATAAATAATTACGAAAACATATTGAGAAAACTAATAGATAGTAGAAAATTGTATTATGCTTAAGCAAGTAATACTTTAACTATTATTAATCAAAATAGTATTTGAAAGTATTTAAAACCCACAATTAGAACTCTTAGTAAAAATATTATAACAATTTATAAAATATTTGAAACTATAAAATCATTACTCTCTATTTGTAAGGCCAAAATATAGGCTTTATAAATTCTATTTAAAATACTTATATTATACTTGTTGAAATATAGCCCAAAATAAAAATAAAACCCAAAGATAAATAATAATAGTATAAGAGCCCAAATTAATTAAAACATATATACATATACTCATATACTTAAAATACAGTGTATTTAAATTAGTACACTTAGTCCAACCCAGTAATTGCAAGTGATCCAAGCCCAAAATAACTATATTTATTTAAATTTTTCAAGAAAATATATATATATATATATATATATATATATATATATATATATATATATATATATATATATATATATATATATATATATATATATATATATATATTAAAATAGTAGATATAGTATTAGTAATTAACAATCATCATAACATTAATACAATTAATTATATTAGTGATAAACTAATCATAACACTAGTACAATTATTAATAATACTAATTAATATACTTACATACGTATTGTTATAAAATAATGGTAGTAATAATAACTCTCATATTACATTCGGACCTAAAGCCCAAGCCCATAATATAATACAAATTTACCATTGGGCTGGAAGCCCATAATCCATTGCTACCAGCCCACTACTGATCTTCCGAGTAACAAAACAAAGAATAAATAAAATAACATAAAACAAACTATCACCTAAAACGTGTGTTGAAAGAGGGATAGAGAGAGAATGGAGAGAAAAGGGGTTGGAGGAAAGGAGACTCACCAGTGGGTTTTCGGAGGAGGGGTTCGAACAACCACGGGGAAGGCTCTCCACGCGCTGGAAGAGGAGAGGTTCACCGAGTGGCTTAGGGCGCTCGGGTCACTCGGCGGCGCTGGGGAGGATCGACGGCGAAACCGAGCCTCGACGGAGCTCGACTTACCAGCGACGGGCGCTGGAGGGCGCGCCCCGGCGGTCGGCAGAGAGGCGGAGTCGGCGTGAATGCCGCGAAGCTAGGGCGGAAGAGTGGATGCAAAATCGGGTCAACCTTCGGCCCGGCGGTCGAGGGCGGTCGCAGCGTTGATCGGCGGACGGGGCGGTCCGGCTCTGCGCGGCCTCGGCAGAGATCGAACGGCGCAGGAGGTGTCACCGCTCGAGCTTCGCCGGAGGACGTTGACGCACGAGGATGTGAGGTCGGACCTCGTCGTCAACGAAGGTTGGGTATTTCTTCTGTTTATGGTGTTTTGTTAGAGCCGAGGCACAATTTTCGATGGAAAATTCTGAAACTGAAATAATTGTACAGACAACGTTTCAAATGCAACACCTTAAAGAAGATGTGCAATAGAAATCCTGGAGGATTCTGAATTACGAGGATCTAAAAAGATTCTACGTAATACACAAAAAATCTAAAGAGACTTTGTGCAAGCAACTATCGGCAGTAGAGCTTCTAAAAAGAAGTTACTGTAAAAGGCAACAGCAGCAATGACAGGCGAGAATGAGATGCTGGGGTGAATGAACCACCGTTGCTCAAAGCTTTATTCGCCCCACACGAGCACGAACAGCTTCCAGGAACCAGCAAGTTCACGAAGAACTTCTGGAACGCTCGTAAGTCAATATTTGAGACTTGAACGGGCTTCCTGGACTTAATAGACTCCCTCAACTCTTTTCTTGGTGCATCTTTCAAAGGAGGCCAAGGGGCTCTATTTATAGAGTGGAGTTGAGACTTCACCTCTTCTCCTATCCGATGTGGGACTAAAATACCAATACTCAAAAATAGAGTTTGATATTTTAGATCATCCCACAATCAGCATAGAAGTGTGCCAGTCCACGCCTACCCCCCGAACACTCCCGTGCATGCACGAGACATCCTGGAGTCCGTGTCCGAGTCCGAGTCCGTACAACAAAAATTAACTTGCATCCTTGTTGGATTTAATCCTTTTTTCTTCTAGGAAAATACTTCCACATGGCACAAACATATGCCCCACTACACCTCATGTGCATACCTCAACACAAGCAATGCATTATATTGAGATACTCACCATTTGGTGTATCCGATGTGGGACTATCTTCTCTAGTCCAAAGGCAAAAACACCAACAATCCCCCACATATCTCAATATATGGGTTGAGCGTTCCCCACAGTGACTGTCCATCATGCATTAGGAGAGATGTCGCTACGACTTGAATCTTCCCATATAGGTTAAATAACAGCATGATACAAGAATGGACTAAGCCTTGAATTCTGTACCATAACTGCAATTCTTCCTACTCACATAATGACATCAACTGTGCTTCTGGCTGCACATTGAATGCCTTGTGCCAGCCTGGTTTCAGTGTATAATTTTTGGGCGTCTACAAGTTTACCCTCAAGAGACGGCCAGATATCTCTGTCCATACACTATAGGTGAGTTCTTTATAAAGAGTCATGGCATGAAGCATTGCGCTTCTTTACGGTGCTACGCCGCTATGACATGGCTTAAAGCCGAGGCTTTACCCTACCTGGGAAACTCACCGTAGTGTCATACTACTGTAGCATGAGGTCACAGGCCTCTTTGTAGTGCCAAACTACCCAGCATAAAGCCTTGCGCTTCCGTGCGGTGTTACGCCGCTATGACATGGCTCACAAAGCCGAGGCTTTACCCTACCCAGTACCTCTTCGTGGTGTCATGCCACTGTAACATGAGGACATCGTCCTCTTTGTAGTGCTGTCAACTTCTCTTTATTACGATTATCATACAGCATTAGGCTACCTGCCTATTTGCGGTGCTACTCTGCTGTGACTTGGCTTGCAAAGCCGAGACATTACCCCTACTTGGAAACCTCATGGTGGAGTCACCCCACTATAGCATGGAGTTACACTCCTTGTAGTGCTGCGCTACCGTGCTTCCTGTAAAGCACTCCAGGCATTCACTCTGCCTGAGAACTCATTAAGGCATTTAAGCCAACCTTCCCACAGGATCCATTTTTCGCAGAAAACAACAGTAGACAATAGTGGTTGTAGGTCCATAACCTCTCCATGTCACAGAGGACAAGTACCCACCGTTCCTGATATTCTTCTGGTTAATAGTCCTCCCTTGAACCAAAAGCTAGATGCCTAGTAGATTTCTCTTTGAACTAATAGCATAAAACTTTATGGTAGGATTGTAATAACACAATATCAGAATGCCTTCAAGCCTATTTTACAAGCTGTGTCATCGACCAGCTGGCGCTTGAGGCCCTTGGTGAACGGATTTGCCAGGTTCTCCTGACTCCGAACATCAATTACTGCAATAACACCCCTCTTGATGAGATCGTGTATTGTCCTGTGCTTCAACCACACAGTCCTCTTCTTTCCGTTGAAGAGGTCATTTGATGCCATTGCTGCTGCCGCTTGGTTGTCACAGTATATCGGTATTGCCGGTATCTGAGTCCCAACCACCGGAAGATCATACATGAGCTCCCGAAGCCACTCTGCTTCATCTGCAGCAGCATCCAATACAAAGAATTCAGATTCCATGGAGGAGCGAGATAACATAGTCTGCTTCTTCGACTTCCACGATATAGCAGCTCCGTCCATGGCGAATACGAATCCACCTGTAGAATACTCGTTCTCCATATCTGAACACCAGCTAGCATCACTGAAGCCTTCCACTACTGACGGATCTCCGCTGTAGAAAAGTGCATATGTCTGAGTTTTCTTGAGATATCTCATAACACGCTTCACAGCTTTCCAGTACTCAATGCCTGGATTGCTAGTGAACTGACTCAGCATTCCCACTGCAAAAGCTATGTCAGGCCTTGTGGCAGTAGTAGCGTACATCAAGCTTCCGATGACGCTAGCGTACTCCAACTGCCAGACGCTTTCCCTCGAATTTGGCTCCAGCTTCTGATCACTCCGGTACGGTGTATCAATAAAAGAAAGATCTTGATACCCGTAGCGAGTGAGCATCTTCTCAATATAATGAGATTGTGACAGCGCTATTCCAGTGCCTGTCCGGATGATCTTGAGCCCCAAGATTACGTCGGCATCCCCCAAGTCCTTCATACTGAACTTGGTCGAGAGAAATTTCTTTGTCTCTGTGACGCAGCTTAAATCCGTACCTAGGATTAGCATGTTGTCCACGTAAAGACATACGATTACTCCTCTTCCGGCAGCAAACTTCGTATAGACACACTTGTCTGTTTCACTGACCCTGTAGCCATTTGACCTTATTACCTTGTCAAACTTCTCATGCCACATTTTGGGAGCTTGTTTCAAACCATACAGAGACTTCATCAACTTGCAAACTTTGTCTTCCAGACCTCTGACGACAAAACCTTCTGGTTGTTGCATGTAGATCTCTTCGGTCAGCTCGCCATTAAGGAATGTCGTTTTCACATCCATCTGATGTATCTCCAGCTTGTGTATTGCTGCTAGAGCAATTAACAATCTGATGGTTGTCATCCGAGCTACTGGAGCATAAGTGTCAAAGTAGTCGATGCCCTGCTTCTGAGCAAACCCCTTGGCCACTAGCCTGGCCTTGAACTTGTCAATGGTTCCATCTGCTTTCTTCTTCTTCTTGAAGATCTATTTGCATCCGATGGGTCTTGCTCCTTCTGGCAGGTCAACCAATAGCCTTGTGTTGTTAGAGGTGATTGAGTCAATCTCGTTGTCTATCGCCTCCTTCCAGAATACAGCATCTCTGGTCTTCATCGCCTCATCATAGGTAAGCGGATCTGCTTCTATATGATAGGTGACGAAGTCATCTCCGAAGTCTTTCGGCCTCCTCGTTCGCTTAGTTGACGGCTCAGCGAGTTCTGGTTTAGCTCATATCTCCTTGACGACAGCTTCATCTTAGGCTATTGGTTCATTAAAGACTTCTGTCTGCTTTGTATCCTCATTATTCTCCGGAAGATCTACGAGAACAATATTCTTGTGTTTTGTAAACTTGTCTTCAAAGTATTCAACATCGCGAGATTCGATGATATGGTTTGACTCGATATCAAGGAATCTTCGAGCATCACTCTTCTCGGCATACCCCAAGAAGATCGCCTTCGTAGTCCTTGTCCCCAGCTTCTGAATCTTCAGATCCGGGAGCTTCACATAAGCCAGACACCCCCACACTCGAATGACATTCAAGTTAGGTCTGACTTTGAACCAGAGTTCATGAGGAGTTATGTCGGAAGTTGCATATGGCACTCTGTTCAGAATGAACGTTGTCGTTAGTGCAGCTTCTCTCCAGTAGCACTTTGGAAGACCCGCAGTCAACAGCATGGAGTTCATCATCTCTATCAACGTTCTGTTCTTCCTTTCTGCTACTCCGTTGGATTGAGGAGAGTACGGAGCCGTTGTCTCATTGATGATTCTATGTTCTTTGCAGAATGATAAGAATTCATGAGACCGATACTCCCCGCCTTGACCACTCCTTAACCTCTTGAGTTGTTGTCCAGTTTGCCGCTCAGCCTCGGCCCTGAACTCCTTGAACTTCTCGAATGCTTCGTCTTTAGACTTGAGAAAGTAGACGAAAGCATACTTTGAGAAGTCATCGATGAAACTAATGAAATACTTCATCCCGGCCTTTGTAGAGAATTGTTTGAAGTCACAGATATCTGAGTGAACCAACTCCAGAAGATCTGTGCTTCGATGGACCCTGTGAAAGGGTGTCCTTGTGATCTTCGTCTGAGCACATACTTCGCATTTCTCTACCTTACCCCCACACTTGGAGATAAGTCCTAGACTAGACATTCTGTTAATCCTTTTACAATGAACATGTCCTAGCCTATTATGCCACAACTCAAGAGAATAATCAGAAAAAGTGATTGCATTTATATTATCATGCTGGGTTACAACAAGCTAAATCTTGTACATTCCTTCAGTTTGGAAAGCTTTCCCGAAGAATGTACCCTTCTTGGACATCACCAACTGGCCAGCATTGATGTCCATTCTCAAGCCTGCGTTGTAAAGCAGACTTCCAGAGATCATGTTCTTAGCAATTACTGGAACATGCTTCACACCTTGAAGCGTCAGAGTGTTTTCCGATGTGAGTTTCAGCTCCACCGTCCCGATCCCCAGTACTTCAGCTTGTGCCTGGTTTGCCATTATGACCTTCTCTGAAGTTGGCTCATAAGAGACGAACCAGTCTTTGTCTGAACAGACATGGCAGGTCGTACCAGTGTCTATCCACCAGTCCAAGTCAGCCCCCACAGTTGCAACCTATGCTATCATGGCAACTAGATTAGTAATCATAGAAACCTTACTAGGCTCACCTTGTTCTTTGGGCTTGGACTTGCATTCGGATTTGTAGTGGCCCTTCTTGCCATAATTGAAGCAAGTCACATGGGACTTGGACTTCTGCTGCTTGAAAGCAGGACCCTTCACTTTCAAATTCGTGAAGTCCTTCTTTTTGTGATGAGAAGCAGCCTGCTTCCCCTGGTACTCTCTGGTTTGGACCAGATTTGCCTTCGCCAGTTGTTTGGACAGAGTATCCATCTTCTGTTAAGAGCGCATCTCGTCCTCAACATGGATCTCTTGCAAGAAATCTTCCAAGCTAATTTCTATCTTCTTTCGATGCATCCTTGCATAGAAGTTGCTCCATTCTGTAGGAAGTTTCACGACGATCCCTCCAACGACAAACTTGTCGACGAGGGGCATGTTCTCGTCTTCTAGTTTCTGACGCAACTTTAGAAACTCCTTCACTTGGGGCAGCATCGCCTTCTCGTCTTCGAAGGTCCACTTGTGGTATTTTTCTACCATGAAGATCTTGGACCGGTTCTCATCATCTTCATAGAGCTTTCCCAAGGAGTCCCATATCTCTTTGGCAGATGTCTTCTTGGAGTAGGACTCTGCCAGAGAGTCTTCCATGGAATTGAGTATCAGTAGTTTGCATATACTGTTTTCTCTCTTCCACTTCGCTTGCTTGGTCGTAGCAGCGGCCACAGCCGCACCAGATCCAGTGGTTGGAACGATCGGTTCTTCTTCTGACAGCACGTGATCAACATTCACGAGTTAAAGATTTAAAGTGACCTTTCGTCTCCATATCTGGAAGTGTTCGCCATCGAATTTCTCCAACTTGTTAAAGCCGGTATCGATGAGCGAAGCACGAGAATTATCCATCTTCTTAATAAAGCTTTGAGATTGTTAGAGCGGAGGCACAATTTTCGATAGAAAATTCTGAAACTGAAATAATTATACAGACAATGTTTCAAATGCAACACCTTAAAGAAGATGTGTAATAGAAATCCTGGAGGATTCTGAATTACGAGGATCTAAAAAGATTCTACGTAATACACAAAAAATCTAAAGAGACTTTGTGCAAGCAACTATCGGTAGTAGAGCTTCTAAAAAGAAGTTACTGTAAAAGGCAACAGCAGCGATGACAGGCGAGAATGAGATGCTGGGGTGAATGAACCACCGTTGCTCAAAGCTTTATTCGCCCCACACGAGCACGAACAGCTTCCAGGAACCAGCAAGTTCACGAAGAACTTCTGGAACGCTCGTAAGTCAATATTTGAGACTTGAACGGGCTTCCTGGACTTATCAGACTCCCTCAACTCTCTTCTTGGTGCATCTTTCAAAGGAGGCCAAGGGGCTCTATTTATAGAGTGGAGTTGAGACTTCACCTCTTCTCCTATCCGATGTGGGACTAAAATACTAATACTCAAAAATAGAGTTTGATATTTTAGATCATCCCACAATCAGCATAGAAGTGTGCCAGTCCACGTCTACCCCCCAAACACTCCCGTGCATGCACGAGACATCCTGGAGTCCGTGTCCGAGTCCGAGTCCGCACAACAAAAATTAACTTACATCCTTGTTGGATTTAATCATTTTTCCTTCTAGGAAAATACTTCCACATGGCACAAACTTGTGCCCCACTATACCTCATGTGCACACCTCAACACAAGCAATGCATTATATTGAGATACTCACCATTTGGTGTAGCCGATGTGGGACTATCTTCTCTAGTCCAAAGGCAAAAACACCAACATGTTTGTGGTGTCGAAACTCTACGTCAAAGGAAAGGGGTTGGCCGTATGGTCGTGGTGGTGTCTTTGTTGTCTGTAATATGAAAATGGAAACAGACACAGACACTCGGACACAAATTTTTGATTGTGTGGTGTTGTTGATGGTTGCTGGGTCTGACGGGTGATGGCAAAACACTGTGGTGGGTCTTTTGGTGATGGTGGATGTGATGGAAGGGACGGGCTCTGCTGCTGTCGAGGCAGGGTGGGCGGCGACGTTTAGAGATGTGGCTGTCGGGTTCGAGCATGGGATGGCTAGGCCGATGGCGAGGTATGGGTTCGGCATGGCCGTTTTGGGTTGGTTGTGGGGAGGTTATTGTACAGGCGAGGAGAACGGCGGTAGGGTTCTGGTTTGCATGGAAAAAGATGGCTACTTCTTTCTCTTATATATCCAAGCTTTTGGATATACGAGATTAGGGAGGATCAAAATTGAGTTTGGATAGAATCGATAGGTAGTCGGCTAATAGGCAAGGTGAGGGCTGTGATGGCGTTGAGAATTTCTTAGGAAGATTTTTGGAGAAAGGTTCTCCATAAGTAGGTGTTTTAAAATCCTTAGCATTCCAATGGATAATCCTTCCCTTAAAATCAAAAAGGTTTAAAAAAATAATTTAATCTAGATACTATCTATCAAGGATAATAATAACAATCTAACTTAATATTTGCTAAAATCAAGTGATTTAAATCATACGAATTTAAATCTATCTCCATTAAATGATCAAACATAATAGATTTAACATAATATCTAATAATTACCAGAATACTTTAAATTATAAAAACTTAAATAAATAAATTAATTATTTATCATGATAATTTGAAGTATAAATCCGTATTATCGAAAATAGCGTAAATATATTTGATATTATCGAGATGATTTAAAGTTATTCAAATCATAATTTGAAAATAGATTAGCAAGTCATTTATCTCTATAAAATATTTATAATTTTGAAACTACTTTTGCAACCAATAATTTGAAAGTCCAGTATCTTTTGAAATGCCAATAATGAATTTAACGAAAGATATTTTTATTAAACTAAATAGTATTTTCCAACTATAAATTTAAGTTAATTTCGAATATACAAGAGAATATGATTTCATAGTATCTTATACGAGGTCTTGAAGAGAAATCATTTTCTGAACAAAATATTAAAATAATAATAAAAATAATAAAAATAATTTTGGAAATTTTGGGAAGGGAGTTACAAGACTATCGAGGTGGTCAGGTAAGTCAGATATCATCTTCGAGTTGCACAAGATCGCTAGCGTCGTTGGGCCGATTCTCATCGGCATCCCCTTGAATTTTTTATCGACGACCATGTATTCCTTAGGATCTCGCCTACCCGTAGCGTCATTCGTTTCGGTGTACGGGGAAAGCTTAGTACTAGGTATATAGGGCCGTTCGACATTCTAAAGCGAGTAGGTGATGTGTCCTATCATCTCGCTCTTCCGCCGTCGCTACGTAAGGTACAAGATGTCTTCCATGTATCCCAATTGCGATGGTATATCCCGGATCCGAGTCATGTCCTTGATCATTCGGAATTGGTTGTTGGTACCAACCTTTCGTATGAGGAAACACCCGTATCCATATTGGACCGGAGAGAGAAGATACTCAAGAACAAGACTATCAGTTTAGTCCGTGTTGCTTGGGGTCATCACTCTTTGGGTGAGTCAACGTGGGAGCGTGAGGATGATATTCGATCGCGATATCCACACTTGTTTGACTCGTAAGGTATAATATCTTCCTTATGCCTTATGTTTTTAAATCCTTGCTTGCATGAATGATTGCTTGATTGACTGCTAGTCGTAGTTGCTTATGATTAGTATAGCTTGTCCCGACATCTCTAGCCTCTTGATTAAATTTCGACGATGAAATTCTTTTAAGGTGGGTAGAGTTGTCATCCCCGTTTTTTGTTATCCGTATTTCCAGTATACGTATACGGAATCCTGACAAGTATTTTTACTTATCTTGCCTTGCTAGCTAATTTTGGTTTAATCTTGCTTAGGATTCATCATGGCATATCATGGTTTGACTTGGTTCATTTTGGTTTGGCTTGGTTTATTCCCTTTGGTTCATCATGTTAAACCCTCCCCTTTTTCCTTTGTAAACCCACCTACTTTTTCTCTCTTCATTATTTCTCATAACTTCTTCTTCTTCTCCATTAAAACCTCTCCCCCTCTATAGGCAAGTGCAACTTGCTTCATGAAGGAACCCTCTATTTTATTGTTCTAATCTCTTCTATGCAACATTCTAAGCTACTTTAGTTCTTGTTATTTTGTATTTTTATGTATATATTTGTGTAGATCTAACTTTGTACCTTTTTGGAGTTTTCTTGGGTTTTGATATATCAAACCATCTTGTTTTCGAAAACTAAGAGTTCCATGTGGTAGAGAATTCGATTTTACACAACTTAGACTTTTGAAAAGTTGGATTTTATTGTGTTTGATCAAGTTATGGGAGTTTAAAATTCATGGGTTCCATGGTCTTCTTCTCGAAATTTTGGAGAAGAAGAACAGTGCTGGCGCGTAACTATGCGCCTACGAGTTATGTGGGCGCATGGGCATCGGGCGCATGCCTCCTCTTGGGCGCATGTGTCCCAGACTCCCCTTCTCTTGGGCACATGACACCATGGGCGCATGTTGCCTAGGCCCTTCCTGGCTTGGGCGCATAACTTTGCATGCGCACAAGTGCATCGTCTCTTTCCTTAGGCGCATAGACCCTGTCAGCACACTTGTCATAGAGTGAGTCTCTGACTTTCTCTAAGTCGTCCTGGCTCTACTCCTTGGGCGCATATATGCAGGCGCATATATGTGGGTACATAGCCCTGGGCGCGTAGCTCCAGGTGCATGTCTTCCCAATCCATTGTCTTTCTATGATGGTGGCCCGTTGTGGCGCACCCTTGACAAGCAATATTGATATGATAATCTGGACACGACTAAGATAATGAAGACTACATGTTTAGTGATCCGTCGTGGTGCACTCTTGACCAGTAATTTTACATGATAATTTTTGATGGTGGTCCGTTGTGATGCACCCTTGCCTTGATAAAGAATCTTGATAAGCAACCTAACATGATAACCTTGATATGCTGTTGTGACGGCTATCTTGACTTGCTAAGTAACTCTTGTCTTGACACCGTGGATGTTTGTGCTTGTATAAGCTATGTGTCTCGTCTTGCATCATGTCTAGGACATGAATTCCTGGTTACCACGGTCAGGGATTTATACTGAATCTGACTAGGATAATGACTAGATTGATCAAGTAGTTCATGAAGAGATTTCCCAGCTACAGGCAGTCTCGTTATCTGGGCGCTCTAATTGGACTTGTAGCCTGCCGTCGAGTAGGGCATATTTTCGGCACACTGTTATGTGTTGCACCCCCAAGCCACCTAATCCAACTCTCTCAACTTGTGATCGGATAACCTGGATTAAGACTGCAGGGCTTGTGGCTGTTGGAACCTCTCAATGCATCTTGTTAGTAACTAGGCTTATGATAACCCTAGTTAGTTAAAGTATCAAGCCGTACTCATTGCTTGGCCGTGATTGATGGATGGAGTTCTTTCTAGTCTTGTCTAGGCAAGACCAATACATGGTTATTTCAGCATGTTACTGTTATACTTTACTTTATCGATAATTGGTTAGAGACTAAGTTCTGTTCCGGTGAAGGGTTACAACCCCGGTCCTTCTTTGATTTACGGGTTGTAACTTGGTTATTGGATTAGTACTTTAGTTATCTTATCGTTTATCGCCTTGTTTCTCTAACTCATGTCTTTTGTTATCATTTATGTCTTTATGTGCTAATATGCTGGTTTTTAGTTCTTAAGTGAAGCCTCCCTTATGGCACTTGCTCTTTCTGGGGTCTGACCCAGCTGGTTTTATATGGCCAGATTTCGGAGTAGCACCCGAGGATCTTCCAGCCTTCCAGCCAGATGGTGAACACTAGGCACAACCCTGACAACGAGTGGGTTTTATTTTGCTCTCCCACTCTATTATAAATTATTCTTTTGAGGTGTTTAGCCACCGAGCAAGTGTTAGCTCGTGTTAAATTTATATTCTTGTCTGCCTAAGGGCTGTATCATGGTTGACAAATCCTAGGGTTGATCATGTATGACTTAAACTCTTGCTAGTCTTTGTATTTTGTATGACTAGCTTCATGATCATCTGAATATGTAATGTATGGGACGCCTTACTTTGTATGTCTGATGATCTACCATCTTGTTACATTTATTTGCTTGCTTGAGATTGAGACACTAGGCTTGTTCTTGACCTTAAGAGACTATTGGCTTGTAGTTAAACCCTCATGTATCTAGACAGCCGTGACCGTACATCGAGGTGAGATTCACTTTAATATACGTAGCTGGCTATGTCTGTCCCCCGCTCTCCAGTATTCTGGTTCTGGGGCATGACATGAACACTCTGCTCTTCTGACTCCTTGAACGGACTGAAATGGTGTACAGTACTCTCTTCTCTGCTCCTGGAAATTCGTAAGAAAATTGTATTCTGTTTACTGAACTGAATGAGAGTGAAGAGAGCGACTTATATAGACGCGTGCTATAACCGCACAGTATAAAAAATGTTCGAAACGTGGGAAAATTTGCTCCAAACGTTTCATAACTGCTCAAAACGTGCACAAACACGATTTGAGCCAATTGGCGCACAGCGCGCGCCAATTGCACACATGCGCCAAATGCGCCATTTGCTCCCGTGCGTACTTGCACACAACGCGCACCGCGCACCCGCTGCGCCAACTGCGGAACTGTGCACACACGCACCCGCTGCGCCAACTGCGTACATGCGCAGCTGTGCCAACTGTACAACTGCGTACACACACACACTGCTCGCAAATTATCGCACAAACTGGCTGCACGAACGGGCGTGGGATCGGCTGTACAGAGGCTCGCGCAACGAACGCAACTTAAGCGCACTATGCGCCTAGCGACGGTACTGACGTGCTAAGTTCAAAGTGCGCCAACAAAATGCCACATTATATAATTGCGTGAGTTGATTGATCAGATAGTGACCTAGAACAGCATTCTACCGCCGACACTGCGGCGTAGGCTGGGCGCTGTTACGTACTCGTACCCTCACAGTGGGTGCGGGTCATGACACATTTTTAGTGGTGGCCCATGCAGGTCGAGAGTCGCATTGGTGCGATATCGTGGTAGTGCAACGATTTGTTGTACTGCTGCGCACCTGCGATAGGAACTAAGAAATAGGCTTTAGTTGAGAGAGTAGTCAATCACAGTTAGGACTACTTGAGAAGATTTCTGGGATGACCCTTGAGAATCTCATTATAAACTATCTCGAAATTCGATTCCGACATTTTATGTCTACTTCCTTGTTCATCGTTGAATTTGATTCTTGGTATTCATTATTGACTTGATTTTCTACCAAGATAACATTACGGGCTAGGTTGCCTTAGTCATAGAATCTAGAGTCTTCAACAGCCATATTAGCTGGTTTGGCGATGAGATAGAGTCTGATTTTGGATGTATTTCTCGGGTGTGGGAATTTAAAGTTTTCGCAACCAAGCTAGCGGCAATGTGAAAATTTTAAATACCATGATTCTAGAGGTATGTACATTAGTTGCGGACTCTATGGATTATCGCAGCCATACTTACTGGTGTGACAAGGATTCTGGTAACATGGTTCTGGATAGACGGGTATGATTATCAGATTGCAGAATAGATACCATATAGATGGTGCCATAGTATATTTGAGTGGAATATGAGTGTGGATATTACTCGAGTGTCAAGGATTAGATAGAGGGAGCTAGGCCACCTGTAGTGCAGCACCATGCCACGCACCATCAGAGGGATATACCCTAGAGGGGCAGGGCTTTTGTGCTGACAGTCGAGTAGACCGACGCTACGGGTGACGGGTTAGCAGGTCTGTCTTTCCTGTTCTTCTTTCCATCATATTGTGTGATTCTATTAGTACCTGTCAGGATGTTTTGTGCTGTGATAGATAGTATAGTGACCCTTATCAAGACTGTGATATCACGACCAGTAGGACCACAAATTGCATGTTTTAGATATATTTTTCTTGACCTTGATTGTTGGGGGTTTAACCTAGAAGGAGTACGACCATCTTAATTTCGAGGACAAAATTTTTCTAAGGGGGTTAGACTTGTAACACCTAGTTTTCCAAATGAGGGTAATTTTGAACTTTTGTAATTTTAATTATTATTTATTGATATTTATATCAAATTATGATTTTTGGTAATTTTTAATCAATTTAAAACTGTTTTAAGTCATGGCTTATGATTTTGATGCTTTGCTAGTGTAACCTGAGAGACTGCCTGACCTAGAGCCTGACCATGTCATTAGGATATTTTATTTATGCTTTTGAGCATGAGGGTATTTTGGTTATTTTGACCTCTTTGAATTATTTTGATTTTATTGTACTGATGATTGTTATTTTTGACTTTTACTGAGTGTGACTTAAGAGACTGTCCTGAACTTTGACCTTAACCTTGGTAACTTAGTTAACATGGCAAGGGACCCTAATCTAACTTAAGTTGGTCTTGGTTGACTAAGTTGGCTAAGTTCGTGAAGAGATTAGGAGGATTTTGCATTTAGGCCAAAGGGGTTAAGTAGTTGAGCTTGTGGGCTAGCAAACTTGGCCCAAGGCCCAATATGAGAAACCCTAACCCTAGCTCTTCATTTTAGGCAGCCACAACAGCCCAAACAAGACCTAACTTCAGCCTATATAATGTCTCTACACACCCCTTGCCTCTTTTAGAACATCCCTTTGTAGGAAACCCTAATTTCTTTCTCAAATTGCCTAACCCCTCCATTTCTCCACCAAATTGATCCCAACCTCTTGCAATTGGATCTAAATCTGGAGGGGAGATTGAAGGAGGCTTGCTTGCAAGGAGTGGAGCTCTTTTGGACACAATTTGAGGAAGAGGGATTCTCTAATTTGGTGCTTTTCATTGAGACTTGCTCTCAATAGGTAAAACCTATCAAAACCCTTCCATTTCCCAATTTCTTTGCATGGTTGCATTCATTTAGGTCAACCCTAGCTGTCCCTCAAGTTTGGTAGGAATTAGACTTGGTTTGGTGTCCGTATCGGACACATATCGGGTTGTATAGCTAAGTGTTTGATGAAATGCTTGAATGAATAAAATCTTATTATTTTAAAATTCTATTTGAACAGTTTTGTAGCCCTTTATGTTTGGATCACGAACCCTAATCTCTGAGCACGAATTCGAGTCGTATCGGTGTCCAAAACCGACACGAACTCGCTGCACAAGCAGCCGCACACATGCCCTGCTGCTCGGGCTTGCTGTGGGACACGACACGGTGACTCATGTCGTGATTTTTCTTGGACACATTTAGGAGATGTCTGATATTATTCTCCCAAAGTTTGGGGCCAAGTGGTTCAGCATTAGAGGAGATATCTCGACTGTACTGGTATTTTATTCACTGCACACGCGTACTTTCGAGCCACTGATACGCGGTTCGACACGACACCACAGTTCACTTGGACACAGTACAGGGTGATGAAACCCTAGCCCTATCCTTGGCGAACCCTAGGACACGAACATGAGCCCTCTGGTGTCATGTGTCCGTGTGTCGTGTCCTAGGTCACGCTGCACCTCTGCACGAGGCCTGGCTGTGCATATTATTCTGATACTTGCATTTAATGTTTTGGACACATTCGTGTCCACTTGCATGGACACGAACACCTCATATGACACGTACACATGTGCTGCCATACCTATCAACCATTTAATTGAAGTTTAAATGTATTTGAATATGAAATTTGGTGTTTTGGCATTCGAATGCATATGTTCTCTGATACCACACTTTTCCAGTGTGTTCAAAGTGTTAAATCATTTGAAATGTGAATTAATATGCTAGATTAGTATAGATTATTGATCATTAGATATTTATATACATATGTGCATATTAAGGTTTGAGTTTAGATAACTAGGGCTTAACTGGTATGCATGTTCGATTGAAATTGGTTCGAAAACTGTCTCCTGATACATGAATGCATATAACCTATGGTACATGGATAACTGAATTCATTCCAGTTTTGTTTGAACTGAACACATGTATGCATGTGTTTGCTAACCTATACTGCCTGCAAACTAATTCCCCCTGCTGCCCCTTCTTCAGTTAACACTGAACACCCTTATCTTTCCCTTTATATGATGTTGTATGCAATGTAATGTATGCAAAACTGAGACTTGTTAACATAAACACTTATACACATTACACTGAAAAAGGAAGAAACCTGAGAATTTGCAAACTGAACTGAGATCATGCAAAAACCTGAGAACAAATATCATTTCACTTTGATTGTTCACACTGATAAACCTGAGAACATATATGCACACTGTTTAAATTTGAAAGCTGCTACCTTATCACACACATTGGTTCATATGACACTCACACACACATTGATTGTTTACACTAAATCTGAGAACACATGTATATGCTTTATAGACATACACATTACACATGAGGATCTGGGAACTTGGGATTATACACTATTAACTGGAAATGTTTCCCATATGCACACTGTCACCCTAAGAGCATAATGTTCACTCACACTACTAAATTTGACATTGACACTGTTGTTGCACTCACAAATCTGAGAATGGTTGGCACTATTAAACTATAAATCTGAGAATTGAACACATTGTATCATATGATTACACACGCACATGAGAACATATTTCACACTGATTTGTGTACAAGCTGAAATCTGTGTTGACACTCAAACACACACTCACTCACCCATGCCACACACACATGCATGCATGATTTCCCCTATCTTTCTACATGTATATATATATATATATATATATATATATATATATATATATATATACTATATATAACCTAATGTGATATATGTAATGTAATATAGATATTGCATTTGTCTATATAAATAGTATGTATATAGATATATGAAATAGATATGTGTGTATTGCCTAATATGTGAATTTGGCATGGCCTATGTAGGTATCCTAATGTGCAGTCTTGTGTATATGGAATATATACACATGGTATTGGGTTATGTTAGGCTAGTGTGACTTGCATTGATGTGTGCTTGCTAGGATAGGCTTGGTTAGGCCTAATGAGACTTGACTGGACTAGGATGGACCTAGTTGACTAGAGTGTTGACCATGGTTGACCCAAGTTTAACTTTGACCTAGATTGACCTAGAAATCATGTAGATTGCATCATAAACTTCATTTGTCTTATTTTAAACACATTATAACCTGTATTGTTCTATTTAGGACATTGTGACTCCGGTGCAGATATCTATTTTCATCAGTTGCACAGGGTATTAGGCGAGTACATTCTCTGATAGTTCTCTCATTTACTTGTCAATTACTGTACTTCAGTTCTAGTTAGTTGTATGTGATTCTCTGTTACAACACGTATGGTTATTTTTGGATTCATGTATGCGACACACATACGATCTTGTCTGGCCTCTATTACTGGAATCATCATGTACTAGAATTATTGCTGGTATCATCATGTTTGGCTGGATTCATCTCGATTCTCGTGTCGTATTCTGGATTCACTTGTACTTACTGGAAGGGGAAATACTTGAGTAAGACATGTAGACATACCCCAATTCTGGAATCACCCCACATGCTGGAATCAAACTTGAATGATAGCCATCTCACACCCGGCCGAGTGTGTGATATGCCGGATTACCTATAGCCGTTTACATGTCGATCTCGGTATTTTAAAACACACTGTTAGAATATAGTCTGGACTCACCCTGGAATCTTTGATCACTGACTGGAATCATCTTATACTGGACTCATCTTGTACTGGAATCACCTGGTATAAGATTCATGTTGTCTGGACTTACTTGGGTTTTACACTTGTTTATATTTACTGTCTGGACTTATATCATGTTACTCTAGTTCAGCTAGTTTCTATTTACAGTCTTTATTGCCATGATTCTTCTCTTATTTTAGTTATCTTACTTTTCTTGTACTTTATCTGTCTCTCTATACCATCACCTGAATATAAACTGCCATGTTCATCAATACAACTGTCTATAATTGCTTTATAGTTCTCTGTCATTTATTTGGATTTTCTAGATGAGATGTGCTCGTTCCTGTCCTGACTGGACCTGTTAAAATTTTACAGATGATTGCCCTAAGGACACTTGCCCTACTTACTATGGACCAGGAGATGGTTTAGCTACCTTTGGCCTCGATACACAGAGTGATCAGGAGACTAGCTAGTTGACTTGGTTTAGTTTCATGTTTTAGAACTTGAATTGTAAATAAGTTGAGATATGTTTTGTTTTGAGATTATTATTATTTAGTAGTTGGTTTATTGTTATTATTTAGTCTTAGTTATAAACTTCTGTGTTATCATATCGTGCTTAGACTGTGATTGAGATTTCATTATATCTATACTTGTCCTCCGTTCAGAGTTGAGATTTTGACAAGTACATTATATAATTGCATGAGTTGATTGATTAGATAGTGACCTAGAATAGCGTTCTACCGCCGACACTGCGGCGTAGACTGGGCCCTGTTACGTACTCGTACCCACACAGTGGGTACGGGTCGTGACAGTAATGTTGTCTACAACTCTTTAATTTCATCATACATCATTAGGATACCTACCTATTTGTGGTGCTACGCCGCTATGACTTGGTTTACAAAGCCGAGACATTATCCCTACCTGGGAATCTCATGGTAGAGTCACCCCACTGTAGCATGGAGTTATACTCCTTGTAGTGATGTGCTACCGTGCTTCCTGTGAAGCACACCAGGTATTCACTCTGTCTGAGACTTATTAACGCGTTTAAGCCATCATCATCACAGGATCTGTTTTATGCAGAAAACATATAGTAGACAACAGTGGTTGTAGGTCCGTAACCTTTCCATGCCACAGAGGATATGTACCTACTGTTCCTGATATTTTTTTAGTTAGTGGTTATCCTCTGAACCAAAAGCTAGATGTCTAGTAGATTTATCTTTGAACTAATAGCATAAACTTTATGGTAGGATTACAATAACATAATATCAGAATGCCTTCAAGCCTATTTTACAAGCCGTGTCCTCGACCAGCTGGCGCTTGAGGCCCTTTATGAACGGATCCGCCAGGTTCTCCAGACTCCGAATATCAATCACTGCAACGACACCTCTCTTGAAGAGATCGTGCATTGTCCTGTGCTTTAACCGTACAGTTCTTTTCTTTCCGTTGAAGAGATCATTTGGTGCTACCGTCGCAGTCACCTGGTTGTCGTAGAATATCGGAATCACTGATATCTGTGCCCTAACCACTGGAAGATCATACAAGAGCTCCCGAAGCTATTCTGCTTCCTTTGCTGCGGTATCAAGTGCAAAGAACTCAGATTCCATGGATGAACGAGAGAGCATAGTCTACTTCTTCGACTTTCACGATATAGAAGCTCCACCCATTGTGAAAATGAATCCAGCTGTGGACCTCTCGCTCTCCAACTCTGAGCACCATCTGGCATCACTGAAGCCTTCTGCTACCGACGGATCTTCGCCGTAGTGCAGTGTATATGTCTGAATCTTCCTGAGATATCTTATTACCCGTTTCACAGCTTTCCAGTGCTCAATACCTGGGTTGCTCATGAAACGACTCCGTATTCCTACGGCGAAAGCTATGTCAGGCCTTGTGGTAGTAGTAGCATACATCAAACTCCCGATGACGCTTGCATACTACTGCTGCCTGACGCTTTCCCTCAAATTAGGCTTCAGCTTCAGATCACACCTGTAAGGTGTATCGATCACTAGAAGATCCTGGTACCCGTAGCGTGTGATCATCTTCTCAATATATTAAGACTGTGACAACGCCAGTCCAATATCTGTCTGGATGATCTTGATGCCTAAGATCACATCAGCTTTCCCCAAGTCCTTCATACTGAACTTAGTCGAGATAAATTTCTTTGTCTCCGTGACACAGCCCATATCCGTACCTAGGATCAGCATGTCGTCCATGTACAGACAAATGATTACACCTCTTCCATCAGCGAACTTTGTGTAAACACACTTGTCCATCTCGCTGACCCTGTAGCCATTTGACCTTATAACCTTGTCAAACGTCTCATGCTACGTCTTGGGAGCCTGTTTAAGACCGTCCAAAGATTTCATCAACTTGCAGACTTTACCTTCAAGACCCTTGATGACAAATCCCTCTGGCTGTTGCATGTAAATCTCTTCGGTCAGCTCGCCATTTAGGAAAGCTGTTTTCTCATCCATCTGATTTATCACCAACTTATGTATTGTTGCGAGGGCAATTAACATTCTGATGGTGGTCATCCGGGCTACTGGAGCATACGTGTCAAAGTAGTCGATCCCTTGCTTCTGAAAAAACCTTTTGGCTACTAGCCTAGCCTTGAACTTGTCAATAGTTTCATCTGCTTTCATCTTCTTCTTGAAGATCCATTTGCATTCGATGGGTTTTGCACCTTCAGGAAGATCAACCAACACCCAAGTGTTATTAGAGGTGATTGAATCAATTTCATTGTCTATCGCCTCTTTCTAGAAAACAACGTCTTTGGTCTTTATCATCTCATCATTGTTAAGCGGATCTGCTTCCATATGATAGGTGACAAAGTCATTTCTGAAGTCCTTCGGCCTCCTCACTCGCTTAGTTGACGACTCAGTGAGCTCTGGTTCAATAGTTGTTTTGACAATAGCTTCTTCTTGGACTACGTTCTCATTGAAAACTTTAGTTTCCTGCGCACCCTCATTGTTCTTCGGAATATCCGCAAGAGCAATGTTCTTGTGCCTTGCAAATTTATCTTCAAAATATTCTACGTTGCGAGATTCAATAATATAATTTGATTCAATATCAAGAAATCTTCGAGCATCGCTCTTCTCGGCATAACTCAAGAAGATTGTCTTCGTAGTCCTTGTCCCGAGCTTCTGAATCTTCAGATCTGGGAGCTTCACATATGCCAGACAGCCCCACACTCGAATGACATTCAAGTTAGGTCTGACCTTGAACCAGAGTTCATCAGAAGTAACGTCCGAAGTTGCATGCGGCACTCTATGTGAGAGACCCTAATTTTTGGTAATTATTATTTTTATTTATTTTATATGATTTCTATTTATCAGATTATATTTAATTCTTAATTATGATTATATATGTACATCTCCGTATCTTCGATTTTTTTAGCACAAGAAGCGTCAACCTTACAAAATGTCTTTCATAGTCTTGACATAGACAAGCCCACCTTTAATTTAATATATCATGTTCCATCCAAACTTGTCCCCTAGCATTCTTTTGACTTCGCATAACTTCGGGTAAAATTTAGACTATATAATTATTTATCGTAATTCTAGACCTAACTTCCAACGTGAGTATAGAACTCGACATAGATCAAAACCATTCGACCCAATATGTAATCTTGACCCATTTTGAGTTTGCGACGCACATGTCAATGGTGTGCTACTCACTTGAGTTTTTATGTGTTATTTATTTTCAAATGGCACACAAGTCGAAACTATAGACATATTGGACTCAAATCGATCACAAAAATTCTACTAACCCAAAACAAGTTTAAGTAGGGTTCGTAGAGCCTATTCTAGGGATACCTAACCTCTTACACCTATTTTAGATTAATTTTTGTGGATTAATATGTAGCCACATTAATTAAATCTAATTTAAATCAAATCCTATAACCACTTTCCTATTTTGGACCCGATTTAAATCCTAGAAGATAGAATTGGTATATCTTTTAAAATAGGCAATCAAATCCCACTAAATCAAATTCTACTCCACCCTAATTTTTTTCCCTTACGTGAATCTCTTCCATCTAGGATTTCCGAACACTTTTTATATATATTTTCTATTAAAACCGAGCCCCCTCTAAATTTTTCTCTATTTTTGCACTTTTTATTCCAACCACCAGAAATTCATTTTCTTGACCGCCTCCAACCCTTCTACCACCTTAAACATCTTCCCAACACCTTCCTCTAACATCCCAACACCTTCTCGAGGAGCCTAAGCCCCTAGTTTGGTCGATACGAGACGCGGAAGGCATCCGAAGTCGACCGAACTTGTGCTGAATTCATCATAGCAGGTTAGTCGACTTGTAGACTAGGTTTCATCTAGTTTTTCTTGTCCGATTCTCCTCAAACCAAAACTAGAAGTTATCTCTACATGTTTACTTCAACCTCTGATTGCTGGATCACACAATTCCAAGCGGATTGTCCGTGGCATCGATTCTACGATAAGGTGTCCAGAACCGAAGAGTTCTATTGCGAGCAGTTTTTCACCTATGTAAGTTTAGATTTAATCCTTCTAATATTTTTATTTTGAAATTAGACATCGAGATCTTTCCAACGCATATCTATTTGTTAGATTTTGAGTTCGTTTGCTATTTTTAAAAATTCCTAACATTTGCCGTAACATAGTAACTCCGAAAATCCTATATTTTTCATGTCCAAAAGTTCCAATACTTCATAAAAATCTACTAAACTATTTGTTGTGCAAGGTTTAATGTTGAAACCCTTATTTTAAATATTCTATATAATTTTTTCAGAATTTAATAGTTTAAAATATTGATTGTTTCGGGCCTTAAATCATATACCAAGTCTAGGAATAATGTTGTAGAATCAATACAAGACTTGTACACATATTTTTCTATATAGAATATATTGTTTATTATTATATAATATTTATAACTATTTTATAGAATTAAAAATAATATTTTTTATGTTAACAATATATTACTTTTATAGGTAGATTTAATACTATATATGTTATATTAAGTAGAGTAGTCAATATGAATAGTTTTGGTATAAATATATTATTAAGGTTTATATACGATAAGTCCATATATAGTAAGTTATTAATATATATTATGTTCGTATTTCGGAATTCGTGCATCGAAACTGAGATCAGTCGATTCCAGTGATCTCACATTGCTGAAATTGACAAAGTGACCGTATGGATTGCTAAGATGAGATTGTTAACCTTTTGGTTGATCATCTTGTCTTGATTCGCGCATCGTAGGTTTCGTTGTATGAATTATGAGATGCAAACTTAATATTTGAATCTAGAGTTTGTAATCTATATTATTAACGAATAATGATCATAGAGATTAGTATAACCCAGTTCTAGAAGGTATGATTAGTAAATGGCTTAGCTAACATAGGTATTACACGACTTAGAATGACCCAAGCTAGCTATCTAGGTAGGAGACTAATAGTCATATTTATATTTAGTGAATAATATATATTTCTTTGTGATTTTGGGTTGATAGATATTGCAAGGAGTATAATTTACTGGTTCATGGATAGTTCGGTTAGACTTTAGTACTGCAGTCTCAACACAGATTGGACAAAATTTCAGGCAAGTACACCTTACCAAACTTTAAGTATTTACATGCATTATTGTTACTTTTCCATTTTTCTTGCTCACATTTTCTTCGTGTTCATGTTACTTTTTCATTATCACTGCTATCTTCTGGTTTTACGTGCACGTAGATTATTACTCTTTTTTCCATATTACTTGTTCTATTTTCCTTATTTTGTTCATGTCTAGTGATAGTATTGTTTTGTCTATGCCATGATCTCCTGACCTGTTTGACTTGGACTTGACCTTGAGTTGACCCGACTACCTGTACTTGATTGACTTGACTTGACCTGATTGTGATTGTTTGATTTGACCCTGGCCTGTTATTAGACGTTGACTATACCTGACCACCTCGTTCGTGAGCTCCCATCTAGTGCGAATGAGCCTTACTATAGTTAGGGATTCCACATCGGCTACTGACTATAGGACTGTGAGCTTCCATCGGGCTGCGGTTACCCCGACTTACTTATAGTCATGCTTGATAGCACAATCCTTGACGGCATGCCACTTACACTTTTCCTTAGTCTCATATTGTTTCCTTGTACCATTTCCTATCTTTCTTGCATGTTATTTACTGTACAATAGGCATGTATATTATGTGTCTTGATAGTCTCCTGAGGACCTGGTGACCTCTCCAGGTATTAGATGAAGGTATGATACGTTGATGGAGGATGGTTGCTATACCAAGTCTGCAGGTATATTTAGTTGATGTTTATCTTTCTCGTCCGTATTTAGATTTTGTCATATATTTGATTCTCGCTATTATTATCGCCTAGTCTTTTACAAGCTTGCATTTTCTCCTAGCTTGTTTATGATAAATGTGTTATTGGATATCCACTCTAATATGTTTATCTATCCAAGAATCAGTGTATTATGGTCTGATCAGCCTTACTGCACTTGATTCGTTCTTATTATCGATATTTAGTGGATTGAGATGTAGTAGATTCTAGAACAACCAGACAGCTTATACGTATTCGAGCTGGACTGGAGTCCTCTCGATGCGTAGCTGGCATGTATACGTATCCTAGTCCTACGTATTTTTGGACTGGGGCATTACACTTTATTTAGAATAAAAGTGGCCGTCAATGCAGTTTCTCTCCAGTAGCATTTTGGAAGATCTGCAGTCAACAACATTGAATTTATCATTTCTGTCAAGGTTCTGTTCTTCCTTTCTGCTACTCCGTTAGATTGAGGAGAATACAGAGCAGTAATCTCGTTGATGATTCTATATTCTTTGTAGAATGATGCGAATTCATGAGACCGATACTCTCCGCCCCGATCACTTCTTATTCTCTTGAGTTGTTGTCCTGTTTGCCATTCAGTCTCGGCCCTGAACTCTTTGAACTTCTCAAACGCTTCGTCTTTAGCCTTCAGCAAGTAGACAAATGCGTACTTTGAGAAGTTATCTATGAAGGTTATGAAATACTTTATCCCGACCTTTGTAGAGAATTATTTGAAGTCACAGATCTCAGAGTGTACCAACTCCAGAAGATCTGTTCTCCTATTAACCCAAGAAATGGGTTTCCTTGTGATCTTAGTCTGAGCACACACTTCATATTTCTCTACCTTACCCCTATATTTGGAGATAAGTCATAGACTACACATTCTGTTTATTCTTTTACAATGAATATGTCCTAGTCTATTATGCCACAACTCAATAGTATAATCTGAATGAGCAATTGCATTAATAATATTGGACTGATTTACAAGCTAAATTTTAAACATTCTTTCGGTATAAAATGCTTTTCCAAAGTATGTTCCCTTTATGGATATCACCATCTGGCCAGCATTGATATCCATCATTAGGCCTATGTTATAGAGTAGGCCTCCAGAGATCAGGTTATTTGCAATAGTAGGTACATGCTTCACACCTTGAAGCATCAGAGACTTTCTAGAAGTCAGCTTCAACACCACCGTCCTGATCCCTTGCACTTCAGCTTGTGCCTGGTTCACCACCATAACAACTTCAGAAGTTGGTGTATATGTGGTGAACCATTCCTTGCTTAACCAGACATGGCAGGTGGCACCAGCGTCTACCAACCAGTCAGAGTCATCCCCCACCGAAGTGACCTGAGAAATTATTGCAATTACATCAGTAATTATTGAAACCTTTCTAGGCTCACCTAGCTTTGATTACTTGGGCTTCGATTTGCATTCACTCTTGAAGTGGCCATTCTTGCTACATTTGAAGCAAGTCAAATGAGATTTTGGCTTCTGTTGTTTGAAAGAAGTCCCCTTTACTTTTAGATTATCGGGGTCCTTTTTCTTGTTGTGGTAAGCCTTCTTTCCCTTGAAATCTTTAGTGTGGACCAAATTGGCTTTAGCCATCTGTTTAGACAGAGCGTCCACCTTCAGTTGAGCTCTCATCTGGTCCTCAACATATATTTCTTGCTGGAGATCCTCCAAACTAATCTCTAGTTTCTTCCTATGCATGTTTGCATAGAACTTGCTCCAACCAGAGGGGAGCTTAGCCAACAACGTACTTGTCGTTGAGAGACATCCCCTCATCTTTTAACTGTTGACGTAGCTTCAGGAATTCCTTCACCTGAGGCAACATCATCTTCTCATCTTCAAAGAGCAACTTGTGATATTTTTCAACGATAAATATCTTGCTCCTGTTCTTGTCTTCTTCGTACAATTTTTCCAGAGACTTCCATATGTCACGCCCCGATTCCGTCGAATCGATAGTCGTCCCCCGGGCGTGATGCCGTGCGAACCTAATTTGCGATCGCACAAGGCTTAGTCATAAGGTAATCCGAGACACGAGATCTAAGAAAGTAAGCAGACAAATTGATTCACACAATAAGTAAAGGAAACTTGATCTTTATTGATAATGAACATCTTTTACAGACTCCGATACAAGACTCATTGCCGCACGGGCTATAACACGACTCGATTACAAAAGCGTGCCGATGAGATAGCCGTTCTACACATTGCACACATCCCTCAATATACAACAAAGTACTCCAGTGACCTGGATGGGAGGGACGCTGAGTCATCTTCTTTGGACTGTCGAGAGCCTTCAAAAGTGGAGTCACAGAGAAAGTATTCGACGCATGATCGAAGCTTCAAAAGTCTCGAACGTCGTCGAGCTAGTTGGCGCGTCCTTCCTGGTTCGCGGGAACTGCAAAGAGCGAGGATCAGCACGAAACACATGTACTGGCGAATGGCTAATTAAATCCAAGCTCTGCATTTGATTCAAGAAGTTTTGTAAACATGTTAGCTAGCTGTTTCAGTGATCTTTCTAACCATCATGCTCGATTTGCATGTTAACATGTTTTGAGGCTAGCATTCTAACTGTATAACATTAAGCCACTATCATATTCATCCCGTGTCCCGTGCACTTGTTAAGCAGTGAAAAGGGGTGTTAAGGCCACTGGCAATGTCAAGCTATCGCGGACTATAGCAGGGTTAGACGACGCCCCTTTCGCGTTGGGTAGCATGCCCTGTGCGAAAGTGCCCGCATAACTCGCGCCGATGAAGGGTTGGCACTGCTATACTCGTTCCTCCCAGGCCGAATCGGTCCCTTGGCCTAGGCAACCGTTCGAGGAAACTTCACCTTATCCATAAATTGTCCAATGACCATTTTCTTTTAAACTTAGTCGATTTTGCTTCCTTAGCCGTATCGTTGCGATAAACGTTAATCGATTCATTCATTGTTTTGCATAGGCTAAGTGGATTTGTATAAGAAAACACGTTTTCCATTTTCAAAACCGGCAGTTTGATAGCAAGTGTTTCGTGAAGAATCGTGCCACGATTTCTTTAATTCTACACTATTTTGACAAGCATTCATTTTACTTCACATATTGAGTTTTGAAGTAGGGAAACGAGACGAAGGAGGTCAGCCACTCACCTTAGACTTGCTTCAAGCGAGCGACCGGTTGGCTGCGCTGACGTCGCCTACGCGATCACCTGCAATCGCATAAGCAACTGATTAGACCATTGTATAATTCAAGGATATTCGATAAGAATGCGAAGCTCGAAAACGCGTCACGAAAACCCATCGAAAACATTCACGAAAAATGCATTCACAAAACCAAAGCCAAAGCCAAATCAAGTACGGCATGAAAACCAGAGCAACGGGAGGTCTCTCCCGACTCAGCCGCAGAGCCAATCCTCGAGGCGCAGCCCGCTGAATATAGGACTTGGTTCCAAAGAAGCCATTCCATAACGTGGAATGGATCTTAATTCAACCATTTCCGTTCGATCGACTCGGCCGACTCCGACCTATCGGTCCCGACCGAATCGATAGCGACAGTGTTCCTTTCTCGCGCACCCCGTGGACGGAAATGGGGCACGATGTAGGGATGGGGCACTACACCATATTTCTCTGGCAATAGTCTTCTTAGAAAATGATTCTGCTAGGGAGTCCTCCATAGCATTTAGAATTAAAATCCTACAGAGGCTATTCTCCCTTCTTTATTTGGTCAGTTTAGTATTAGTCGCAGTAATTGCGACCGCAAAGCTAGTCCTGGAACCGTCGGTTCGTGCTCAGTTAACATGTGGTCAACTTCCACGAGTTGAAGATTGAGGGTAACCTTTCTCTTCCAGATTTGATAGTGCTCTCCATCGAAATTCTCTAACTTGTTGAAGTTGGAATCTATGAGCGAAGCACGTGAGTTTTTTATCTTGTGAATCAAGCTTTGAGATTGTTATTTCTGGGGCATAATTTTTTGATGGAAAACTAAAATTATGCAAAACTTCGAAGAAGGTGCACGACAGAGATCCCAGAGGATTCTGAAAAATAAAATCAAATGTGACACTTTGAAGAAGGCACAGAAGAATTTGTAGCAGCAGCAGCAGCGAAAGTCCACTAACTATTCTGATTAGATCAGAAAACCTCTCATTTAGAACGAGTTGCAAGTGGAATGGATAGAATGATGAATTGGCCCGCTGGAGTGAATGATCATTGGCGCTCAAAGCTTGATTCGGTCCACACGAACAGCTTCCAGGAACCAGCAAGTTCGACGGAGAACTTTAAAACACTCTGCTCTTCTGACTCCTCCAACAGATTGAAATGACGCACAATACCCTCTTCTCTGCTCTCTGGAAATTCCTAAGGAATTTGTATTCTGTGTACTAAACTGAATGAGAGAGAAGAGAGCGACTTATATAGATGCGCGCTGTAACCGTCCAGTATACAAAATGTTCGGGACGTGGGAAAAATCACTTCGAATGTTTCGTAACTGCTCAAATCGTGCACAGACACGATTTGAGCCAATTGGCGCACAACACGCACCAATTGTGCACCTGCGCCAAATGCACCATTTGATTCCGTATGCACTTGCGCACAACGCGCATCGCGCATCCTCTACGCCAACTGCGCAATTGCGCACACGCGCACCCGCTGTGCCAACTGCGCACACGTGTACACTCCCGCGCAAACTGGCTACGCGAACGGGCGCACAGAGGCTCGTGCAACGAGCGCAACTTAAGCGCACTATGTGCCTAGCGACAATGCTGACGTGCTAAATGCAAAGTGCGCCAGCAAAACGCAGTATTACGCCTTTTGAGCCCATGAGCCCGAGTCCGAATTGCTAAGCCCCTACGGGGCTTAGCTCCAATGGAATAAATTCCAAGAGCAAAAAGCATTAATGCTTCATTGTTAGTTTAGCCTTTTTCCCACTAAAAAATGTCTTCCATGGCACAACCATGTGCTCCTCCACACCACATGTGCATCTCTAAACAAGCAAAGCTTATATTTAGAGATACTCCTCATTTGGCCTAGCCAATGTGGGACTATATTTCAAGATGAAAAAAGGCCAAATACTAACAAAATTTTCTTCAAGTTCAACACATATACGCTTGTTACAATTTTGGCCATGTGAGGAGTTCAAATCTTTACCTTTCAAACTACCACCAAGCCAAGTACACGACCATGACTAGGAACAATCACCTCTATATATATTCCAATCATTCACATTCAGATTTTTCTCTTCAGCAACACCTTTTGTTTTGTTTTCCATTGTTTCTTATAATGATCTCGTAGATGAGAACTCAATAAGCATACTACATTACTTTATAACATCTCGATCGAATATCACAGATATAATAAAGTATGTCTGCATTTAAAGAACACAACGAAGAGTGAAAAATTATATAACATACATATATTCTTTTTGCTCACTTCACCAACTTTCTCCTTCTTCTTTCCTTCCCTTGCATGAAACTTCTTGAAATAGTCAATTGGAGGACTGGGCTCAATTCCAGTTCGATTAAGCTGTTAAGAGAAATTATGATTATTATTTCTTGTAATATTCAGCTAATATCAGAAATATCTCACTTCCTACGTACAAAAGCAACCAAAAATATGTACAAATCTATATAGACATGAAAATATATAATATAAAAAATAAATTTGGGAAGATTTTTGGTTTATACCTCATCTTTTTTATATTTTGCAAAGGAACTGAACCATTGATGTACACAATTGTTGATTTTTTTTCCTGTTACTTTTGTTTGTATTACTTTGATCCTTCAAAATATAATAATTCATAAATAGGCAAAAAAATCTAGTCATGCTATAGAAACAGTTCATGTGAATGATTAATCTACCATTCAATATAAAAACTTTTCATGTGATATGTGAGAGTTTATGTCATGCTATAAGAAATGAAACAATTGTTATGTGAAAGTTCATGTTCATTTACTTGCTACTGGAAAATTAACCATTCATTAACCATTGTATTTCATACTACATGGTCAGGTACATTTTCTAGATGATTAGCATCTCTCTCCCTGGTACACGTACTTTTTAAATATTGTTTTCTCAAATTTGACATCCTACCAGCAAACTTTCTTTTAATATGGTCAGTGAATGTAGGCTTCAATTCTTCATTTGAGCATGTGTAAGTATAGCCAGATTTCTTAAACCTATCAAATAACACATCCAATTCCTCCTTTGGATATTTAGAAAATTATACACATGGCCCTTTTATCTCTTGCTTGAACAATACACCAACATTCCTCACAACTTCAGTTGTAATGATCCTAGATATTAAAATCACATTAGTATGTTATAAATTGACCAAAATAACCGATTAGAAAAATAACATTACGTATATATTTTAGTTAATTATATTGTGTCTCGTATAAGAATGAACAGAAGAATTATATTTTAGTTAATTATTTTGTGTCTCGTATATATTTTAGTTAATTATATTTTAGTTATTTTTTCCAGAAACATGGAAAAATTAAAGTATCTTAATAGAAAAATACCAATGAAAAGAATATTAACATTATGGGAGTATCACAGAATCAACAAAAACATGCAAAGGGTTTCTAAAACTAGGATACGATACATCATGATACGTCACGGATGCGACAATGAAAAATAAAATTATTTATATAACAACTAATTAATTGCCTATACTAGAAGTAACATAAAAAATTAATTGCCTACACCAGAAGTCGAATATTTGACATTAATTACAAAATGTAAACAATCAAAGATGAATCAAAAATCCATGTAAGATGTTGATACCGAAATTTTCATTTAGGGGGAATATTTGTTTTTTTGTTTTGTTTTGAGGAAGATCAAATATTATTGCTCTCAACTGGTGGCAATAGCCTCAGTTGCTAAAAAAATGAGAAATACAATCAGAAATGATATTCTCCTCATAATTGGAGTCATTATGCAAAGAATGAGATGCTAAAGAGTGGGCTACCATGTTCCCTTCCCTCCGGGTGAAATCAAACCGCACAGTAATGTTTAAACCGCGGATCTCTTTCCGGGAACTCTGAATCTGATCTCTGAGTCTCCACGGGATGAGGTTGTCATCACCATTGAATATTCTGTGGGCAAGGAAAGAATCTCCCTCGATAATCATATTTTCTGCCTGCAACTTACTAGCAAGAAAAGCTCCTTGGTGTACCGCTAATTTCTCAGCTAATAACGCTCGATCATCACCATATGTGTGCAATTCTTCCAGGACAACTGATTTGGCTGCAATGAATCCTCCTTTATCATCTCTAGCAACTGCAGCAACGGCCAGGCGAGAAGATGATACCGCACCATCAACATTAATTTTGACAAAACCCGATGGCGGGGGGATCCACTTTGTGTTCTCCTTTAAGTGCATGTCCAGCAGTTGCTCCGTTTGGGGATTATCGCTAGCAGCATAAGTTCTGTGCATGTTTTCGGCTTGCTGTACTATATTCACTATACTGGGAGCTTTATTATTGAAGATACAATTGCAGCGAGCCTTCCAGGTGGCCCATAGAAGGTTGGCTCCCAATCGAAACACATCTTCACATTGCTTGTCCTTCAACCATTCTTCCAGTAGGCTTCGGATGCACATGGGGGGGGGGGGGGGTCAATACGAAGACCTACACTGCTAGCAAACCATACAGCTCTGGCCACCTGACAGTGAAGGAACAAATGATTCTCATTTTCCTTGTGCTCAAGACAGAACGGACATTTGTTGTTAATATCAGGTATCCGTTTGTTCAAGGCTGTGAACAACGGAAGGGAGTTATGGAGAAGATGCCATACAAATAATAGGACCCGAGGAGCCACGTTCCTCAACTTCCAGAGATGGCGCCAAACAAGTTGGCCCTCTCCCGACCGCGCCGTGGTGGGTTCTTGTCGACGGAAATGCTCGTAGAGGGATTTTGGAGTGAATTTGCCATTTTTAGCCTTCGTCCATAGGAGTTCATCCGGACCTTCCGCATCAACGATGCGAATACGCAATATAGCTGCTGCTTCCACCGGAGAGAATAGGCTTTGTATCAATGGCATGTTCCAGGAGCTATCATATTAGTTTCTTAGCTCACGAACGAACTGAGGCCCATATGGGGGAATGCTACTTTCAGTGATTCGGAAACCAGGAAGGGTAGGAATCCACGGTTCGTCGATGATTTTCGTCCATCCCCCGTTAACTTTCCAGCATAGGCCCTCTTTCATATATTGACGTAACGCCAGGATACTTGTCCAAGTAGGTGATGACCTTCTCGAACGAGCCACATTCCAGAAACTACGATCATGCAGATACATCCCTCGAAGCAGCCGTGCGCATAATAGATCAGGATTCGATAGGAGTCTCCAGAGGAGATTGCCCACCAGAGCTTTATTCACCCATCGTAGATTTCTTATGCCAAGGCCCCTTTCCCTGGTAGGTGAGACAAATGATTTTCATTTTAAGAAATGCATCTTCTTCTCCTCGGTATCGTGTCCCCACCAGAAACTACACTGCTATCTTGTCAATTTCAAACATGTGGCATTTGGGATCAGATTAATCGAGATGTACTAAACAGGGATCGAACCCAGGGTTGCTTTTATGAGGGTGGTACGACCGGCATGCGATAATAGCTTGGATTTCCAACCTTGCAATCGAGTAGAGCATTTGTCAATGAGGCCGGGAGTGCTGTCTCTACTTCGTATTGCAATAAAAGGATGGCCCAGATAAGACTCATTCTCCTTCATGAATGCAAAATATAAGAAAGACACTAATGATTCTCTCTCAGCAGACGAGACCATTTTACTGAAGTGAATACTAGATTTGTCGAAATTGATTTTCTGGCCCGACCACTTCGAAAAAGTCTGGAGAATGTTGTGGACTGCATCCAGAGATGCAAGTGAAGCATGTCCAAAGATCATTATATCATCAGCAAATAGGAGATGAGAAATGGAGGGCGCATACCTGTTGAGTCGAACTCCTTGAAACAAATGATCCCTTTCAAATTTTTTGAATAGACTGGAAAGAACTTCTGAGCATAGGACATATACGAAGGGGGACAATGGACATCCTTGTCGAATTCCTCTTTTGGGGATGAAGAATCCTTCAGGTGCACCATTCACAAGAACAGAATAAGACGTCAACTCAATACATTTCATGATCAGCTCGTTCGATCTCCCCCTAATGCCCACACCGTGCAGGACTTGCCAAATGAAAGTCCAAGAGAGCCTGTCATAGGCTTTGGACGTGTCTACCTTTAGTGCAAATGAGTTCTTCTTCCTTGGTAGGTGCTTCATATGATGAATAATTTCATTTAGGGGGAATAATTTAATTCAAACTGCATGTGAAGGAAGAAATTTTGAATATTTGTAGTCGAAGGAAAGATTTTCTAAATTTAATAATGGATTGGTGCAGCTCGTCAAATAAAATAGAGAATTCCTTGTATTGGAGGCCGAGTACACAGGGACCGCCATCTCAAATGGCGGCTGTGTAGATCAAATGCAATCGCGAGTTCTTTGGGCTCTAATGAGACAAATCCATGTAAAGATCAAAAGCATAAAACCCAATAGGGATCACAAGGTACCAATCCACTACCCACACTCACAAGCAACAACTCATCTACTTGCCAATCATTTCATGACATCTGTTACCAAAAGACCACATGCTCCTAAACTATTTGCATGGTGATATCATCCTTCCATGACCACTTCCTCCGTGCCATGCTAATCGATGATGACCACTTCCCGAGCTCGCCAAATTATATGGCGGTACAAAAGAATTCAATGTCCAATCTCGCTAGCTGAACTACACCAACTCTTCAATTCACCGTTCGAGATGATGGTCTCATATAAGAAACTCGCCATCCCATTTGGCGACTTGTACCAACTCCATCACAAGTAACTTGTCATTTTATTTGGCATGCTGTACCAACTCGTTATTTTAGTAAACGAGTTCCCTTCAATTACAAATATCCAAAACTTTTTCCTTCACATACAATTCGAATTAATTCCCCCTAGATGAAATTTTTTTATATTCTTTTTTGGATTTTTTTTTGGATTTTTTTTCCTATTTTTTGTTTTTTCGTTCATTTTTTTATCCTATTTTTATTTTTATTTTCAATTTTTATTATGCTTTTGGAATATTTATATAGTCACCAAACATGAAAAATATAATTTTTCTAACAATTTAATTATTTGGAATTTGATTCCGAAAAATATAGAATTTTAACTTATAGTATTTCACATATTGTTCTCGGTTTAAAACATATTTTTCTAGGGGGGAAGGATTGTAACTACCACTTTTCTAAAATGAGGGTATTTTTGACTTTTTGTGAATTTGATTATTTTAGTTATCATTTGATTAATTGAATTGTGTCAGTGATATAAATTGGTAAAACCTAGAGCCACTTTAACTAGATGATTAGACATGACCATGGTAGACTAAATTTGTGAGTTTAGACAAACTTAAAACCCATTTTCATCTAGTTAGTTAGTCTCTACTCTAATTAGAAAGTTATTTGAGTTTGTAGGCTAAAACATTAAGTTAGATTGGGCCTTTCTCCTTGAAACTTGTCATGACAACTTAGAGGGGCTCTTTGGACTTTTTCCCTTGAACCAAACCCTAGCCCAACACAGGTATGGCCGGCCACATGTAATCCCTCCCTTCCTATTTAAGTCATAAATTCTCCTTCTTCCCCCGTTCATTGAAACCCTAACCCTAATTTGTAGTTCTTCCCCAAATTTCTTTATACTCTCAAATTATGTCCAAATTGCCTCAAACCAATTGCATTCTTATTTCCTTGAAGAAGAGAAGGCTCTATTGGCTAGCTTGGGAGCATTGGGAGCCTTTGGACACTTGGAGCTTGAAGGAGATCTAATCTAGGAATTTTGCATTGGGAATCTATCTCCCAATTGGTATGAGCTCTCTAAACCGCAAAATTTTATTTATTTCGTGTAGATGCGCTCATTTAGGACCCCATGCATATAGGATGCCATTAGAGAGGAGTTGAGGCTCTCCTCTTCCTATTTGAAGGATTCCTCCTTTACATTTTGATTTAATTTGGGGGAAATTCGGGAATAGAATTCTAGGGTTTATGAAATTGATAAATTAGGTCATGCTAGGGATTTAGAACAAGTGGGTGTGATTTGGGTCAAGTTTGGATCCATTTGGAGTACGTATCTCGAGTGTATCAGATACGCACGCCAAGTGTTTGACAAAATGACCCATAGAGCATTCCATGTTCTAATTTCAGTTTAAATATTGTTTTAGTTGTGGAATTACTATAAGTTATCTATAGTATGTTTATATAGTGTTTTAGAGTAGTTGTGAATGTTGCATGTGGATTGGGGCTTGGGATTATGTGCCATGTTCATATTTAACATACTAATGCACTATTTATTGTCCAGTCACTACAATGATGAATCAGTCCTCATACTCCTACTGTTCAGTCATCATGTTCAGTCCAAATGTCCACTGTACAGTCATTATCATATATTGTCCAGTCCCTTGGAGCATTTGATGTCAGTCCACTGGTACCTATGTTTATCAGTCCCTATATGTATATGTAATTTGTTCTGTCAAAGCCCATATCTTGTTCTGTACGTATTCCCATATATTTAACCTCTTTTGTTCATATTTGCATTATGTTAGTATCAGTCCATAAATGTTGATACCCTTTTCGCTTAGCACTTAAGGTTGTGGAGGAGGGACTGTATTGTATCATTCCTCAAATTGGACATGGCATCAGTTGTTATACATCCATGTCAGTCCTTGCATATTGTCCTACTTAGTATGTGAAGTTCAGTTTTGGAATGTGCAGTCTTCACATGGTGATGTAATGTTCAAACATATTATTCCCTTTAGTTCAATTCGTGTTCAGTCTTAGTTAGTTAATTCCAGCCCCCTCCTTGCAATCACTCACTTGTGCTAGTAATCTCTATCAATTATCTGTGTTCACATTATAATTGATGTTCAGTCTTTATACTGAACATCATGTTCAGTTCTTCCCAATTGATCAATCTCCATGATATGCCTAACATCATCATGTTCAGACATTGGGTGAATTCTATTATTTTACTCTAAAGTATGGCTCGAGGCACATATTATGTGTTCAGTCCAGACTTGAAGTCCCTGTTCTGTTCACTACATTAAATTGCAGTCCATTCATCTTGATGTGTCCATCATATGTATTGTTCAGTAATTTCCATTGAAGGTTTGAGTTTAGTTGTTGTTTCAGTCAATTACTTTCATATCCAAACCCATCTTTTCTTAAATGCTCAGTCCTTTACCTACCACATAACAATCTACCTGGGGTGGCAGGTAACAGTCCACTTTAGATGTGGTTCAGTCTATTTTACATCTTATTGTTCAGGCCATGCTTAATTTCATATAACAGTCCATTGGTTTGGAGCAGGGCTCGGATAGGTAGGCAAGATATCAGTCCCTCTTTGTTCACTTGACTGATACTCTTAGAGTATCATCCTAAATACATGTTTCCACTGTTCAGATTGAAGAGAGGGTTAATGGCTCGAGTTGAGATTATTTTAGCATATATGTTGTTCAGTCCATTTTACATCTTAACTTATCAGTCCAATTCTTGGCAAGTGGATCGACTGATACTCTTTGAGTATCAGTCCTCATCCTTAATATAGGATCTGCACTGCATACTTTCATTAGTTTAGCTTCTTTTGAGCATTAGAGTTCAGTCCGTATACTCATATGTATGATCATTCCACTATATTAGTTAGTATAGGCCATTGCTTATGTCTATTTCCCTCCTTTTATTGTTCAGTCCAGGTTAACATCCAGTCCCCTATTACCTTTACATATAAGTTTCCCTTTAGCCACTACTCATCATGTATCAGTCATATTATGTGTCCAATCCTTGTTGAGTGCCATGCATATCCATTAGATGTTCTGCCTATTTCAGTTGAGTATCAGTTCTCCTGCATCATTACTGTACTGTCCTGCATCAATTAGTGTATCGGCTTTCTTATTGACTGCATTCACCATGTTAGTATCAGTCCCCTGCATTCATATTGTGTTGCCCTGTATATTGTTCAGCCATGAACATATGTTAGCATCAGTCTTCATATACATTTGTTCAGTCATTAACAGTTAGAAGCATCAGTCTTCATATGCATCTTGTTCTGTCCACAAGATGATGTAACAATCTTCATTGCTTCACATATGTGCAGTCCATTAGCATTAGTGATATCAATCCACAGTATACCATGCATTTCAGTCCTCTTTTAGCCTATAAGTTCTGTTATTATATATATCAGTCCATATCCTTCATTGGTTAGGCTATGCATATGTTCAGTCCTATAGTAGTCCAAGCCTTGAACTTTAGGTATCAACCCTCATTGCACTGCTCAGTCCACATGGGAATGTGGGTTCAGTCCCAATGTGCCCATATGTTCATTTCCTTTTAGCAGTAGTTTATATATACACACACACACACACACACACACACACACATACTACAAAAAGTAGGTTTTTAGCAGCGAAAATTTTCGTTGCTAAAAATAACAAAATCGTTGCCCAAAGTTTTAGCAACGAAAAATGGTCATTGCTAGACCCGTTGTTTTAGGTGCGTCACCTAAAGTATCGGCAACGAAATACTGAAGTCGTTGCTATATCCTTACCTTTTAGCAACATTACCAATTTTTTGTTGCTACTTTCCTGGACTGAATGTTTCGTTGCTAAAGGTTATAGTTTGGCAACGTGTGTTTGTCGTTGTTATATGCTACATATAGCAACAAAATGTATGCGTTACCAAATTTAATTCTTTTTCAACGTACAAAACTCGTCGTTATATGGTGATTTTAGCAACGAAATTAATGCGTTGCCAAATATAATTTTCGATAACACACAAAAGTCCTTGTTATATACTAAATTTAGCAACGACATTAGTGGGTTACAAAAAAATCTCAAATATCTAATATATTTACAACACACAGAAGTCGTTGCTATAGGTTAGATTTAGCAACAACATTAATATGTTACCCAAAAAATTCAGAATTCATCATAACATTTGATAACGACTCATCGTCGTTGGCAAGGGTTTTTTCCCCTCCGCTCATTCATGCACACAATAGGTTTGAATCATATATTCACACAATAATTTAAAATTTCATTTGAAATATAGAAAACATAAATCTTTTCATAATAAAATTTAATTGTTTGACAATCACATTCACCTCCAAAATTAAACATAGAAGTTATAACATAACTAAAATATTCGTGAGCATATATAAAATGAAACATCTCTATAAACACCTCCAAAAACATTTACTCTAATGGGATGTTGTTGTCTCTATAAGCACTTTGCTCCATAAGTATCTGAAATATTTTCTCTATATGGGCCGTAGCAGTTAGGGACTCCTCTAATCTCTTTTTCATCTCTACTCGTTCTATGTCAAAACTCTCCCTCATCTCTGCCATCTCAGCCCTTAGTCTGGCCTTTGTCTCGAAAGTTCTGGATGTTGCAGTAGAGTGAGAAGTTGTTGGTCGAGCATATACGCCAAGACCCTAGACATAGCCCGATCTATGCTTTAAGACTTTCTCAACAACTTCATCTTGTGTCAATGTTAATCCTTGTGTTCCCGCCTCCTTTTGAATTGCCACCTTTTTTTTTCCTGAAATTACAATATGCACAAAGAGAACATATAAGCAAAGGAATGATTTATAAATAGATCCAAGGACAATGCATCTAATCTCTAATCATCAATAAGCTAATGCTCATATCCTTCCAACATGCTAATTCAAATATAAGGTGGAAAAAAAGATAAATTCCTCAAAGACGAGATAGAGTACACTTTACCAAATATAATAGAGAATGCAAATACTAGCCACATGAACGACAAAAATTAAAACTGATAACTGCAAAATACTAGCCACAAGCCACTGGAAACGAAGCGTCATCTATGGAACAAAGTGTTGTCTTTGAAAACTGAATTTGAACTGAGTAAAGAAAATTATCTACTGGTCATTATCTACATGAAAAGAAAATTGGCTACAATTTACTGGTCATTATCTACATGTAGAGAATGCAAATACTGGTCTTTATCTACAAAAGTTCAGTAGATAACATTATCTACATGTAAAGAAAACTGGTCATTATCTACATGCAAATACTTAGTTCAGTAGATAACAATATCTACATGCAAATACTGGTCATTACCTTTCCAACATGCTAATTCCAAATGAGTAAAGAAAATGTTATCTACTGGTCATTATCTACATGTAAAAAAAACTGAATAGGTATATGATTGCAGGTAATAAATCCAAATGAGTAAAGAAAATGTTATCTACTGGTCATTTACGATAAGAAGAAATTCAATTATTTTATTGCAGGTAATATGATTTGGTAAGGCTGTATGATTTGGTAAGGCTGTATGATCATGTAATGAAATTGCATACTAGTTTGGTAAAGAAAAAAATGGTTTAGTAGTACACATGAAAAATAGTTTAGTATTACACAAGAAAAATATTTGGTAAAAGAAAAATGGTTTTCTGTAGAGAGGTTCCCATATATCCCTTTCAACAATGATCCCTATATATCCCTTAGTACATATAAAAAAATGTTCATGATGGAAGAAATTCACACAAGCCTGAGTAGAGTTGCTGGCCCAATTGGTTTAGTAGTACACATGAAAAATGCACATGAAAAATATTTGGTAAAGGAAAAAATGGTTTGTTGTAGAAATCTACAGAACATGGTACAGGCACATTGGCCATTCCCTAGGGATATGCTTGCACAAGGATATACATACATTCTCACACACCCTGGAACGGTAAATTGACTATGGTACTTTTCTTTACCAACACTTACAATATATAGTAGCATGTAGCAGAAATCTACTACTTAAAATGAATATGGAGTTGTAAAGGTGTGAGCCCTTAGACCAAAATTTAGGTTAATACTATCATTAATATTAGTATTATTGTCAATACTGTCCTTTGATTTTATACATAAAATAATGTCATGATATATATTAACCTCAAATATGGATACAGATACGCGTACAGGAAGATACCCAGGAAACGCGTAGACCCAATAGGAAGGAGTGGATGTCCTGTAAGGAAAAATCGGTGTGACAACTATCGTTGTATTAGTGTGCCTATAGGACATGATACTAGAGTCCAAGAAGTTGTGTCGGTACCAATAATGCGTGTCAGGAAAATACCTATGAGTTATCCTACTTCCCATGCTACATCAGAGGTTAGCGTTTAGGAGTAAAGCCTATACAGGTCGGGGTATGACTTAGATGAAGTATGGGGAGCATCGAAGACGAATACCCTTGTGTCGAGAGATACCAGAGTATCTCGAGATAGAGTATCAGTAAATGGAGCCAAGGCTTATAGGAAGAAATCCAAGTCGGGTAGGTACAGTCAAGAGAAGAGGTTGCATCCAATATAGTAAAATACCCTATCACGCAGTGGCAGATGTTGTAATAGATACCAGTAACAATAGGCTCTGTTATGCAGAATTAAATGGGGACTGTTGAGAATCAATAAGGGACTTTTAGTCCCACATCGGAATATGTTATATGTAGAGGAGCTAGACTCCCTATAAGTAGTGAAGTAGTCCATCAATAAAATTATTCAACCATTATTTTCTACATGGTATCAGAGCCATAACTCTCTCTCTCTCCACAAAAAAAAAAATTTCCTCCCCCCTTCTCCCAGCCGACTCCCAAGCCGCCCCCCCCAAGCCGTCCCCCCCACCCCCTCCCAGGCCGCCCCCCCCAAGCCGTCCCCCCTACTCCCAGCCCCTCCCCCCCGCCGCCCCCCACCCCCTCCCAGGCCGCCCCTCCCCCAAGCCATCCCCCTCACTCCCAGCCCCTCTCCTGCCGACCCCCTCCAATCCCTGCCGCCCCTCACCCCCCACCCACCGCCAGCAGCCCTCCCCTCCACCCCCCGCCCCCAAGCAGCCCCTCCACCCCCCCGACCACCAGCAGCAACCCGCCCCCCCTCCTCCCTCTCCCTCTCTTGACATGGAAACCCTAAACCTAGCCCTAGCAGCCCCATCCACACCCTAACCCTAACCCTAGCCGCCTCTTTTTTTTACAAACAAAAAAAAACAAAAAAAACAAAAAAAAACTACAAAAAACAAAACTGGCGTATTTCGAATAGAGACGGTTGTCAAATGCTTTATTTGCACAATCTCTGTTCCTCGCTTACGCCGTTTGGAACTAACAAATGCTTTATTTGTTATTCCTTCTTCACATCGGGATCTATACAGAGACTGATCATGTCTTCTCTGGTGTCCTGACGTGTTCACTTTACATGCGCGCGCCGGTGCTGGCCAAGTTAGTAGTGCATTAGTAAAGTCTCTGGCGTTGAAGGAGACGACATAGACGACGAAGACGACGAAGTTGGGTCAGTTGCAGACTCCGACGACGATGAAGAAGATGACGCATAGGGTTCACAGTTGAAGATGCCATGGATTTGATCAGTGGCAAACTGACGGCCGAAGAGATGAAGGCCTTGGTTGATGATATCTTATCAAAGAGATTAACCGAGGCAACTCCACATGTGATCCATACTGATGTGGATCCGTCACCTTACTAAATGGGGAAGCTGGAGAAGCAGGAGACGAAGTTGGAAGGAACGTCCAACTACTTGAAGTGGTCGCGGCAGGCGATACGGACGCTGAAGGGACGTGGCTTGGTTGGCTATGTCACTGGCCAAGCCAAGGCGCCAGCCGATCACTCCGCAAAGGAGTTTGCTGTTTGGGAGATTGTCAACAACGTAGTAGCTGGGTGGTTGACTGCCTCATTAATCGACCAGGTGTCGGGCAATGTCGAGGCAATGGAGGCTGTTGCGAATATAAGGCGGACTCTAAAAGATATGTACTCCGGCTCGGGCAACCCTATGCGGGTCTTTCAACTACAAGATGAACTCGATAGGGTGACCCAAGACGAACGTACCATCTCTGAGTACGCAGCCCTGTTGAAGAAGTACTAGTCTGATCTGGATCATTATGATCCTCTTGGGATGGAAGATGCACAAGTCGAACCGGCGTTCGCTAAGTACTTTCAGACATTCTTGGCTTATATTTCGCAGCAGCGTATGATGAAATTCCTGAAGGGACTACATCCTGTGTTT
Source organism: Iris pallida (assembly GCA_029216955.1). Classification (NCBI taxonomy): domain Eukaryota; kingdom Viridiplantae; phylum Streptophyta; class Magnoliopsida; order Asparagales; family Iridaceae; genus Iris; species Iris pallida. Next base: position 14,983,161 of record JANAVB010033220.1, read on the forward strand.
GAGCAGAGACGAAATATCCTCCTATCCCAACCCACGCTTCCGACCTTGGAAGAAGCTATAGCCGTCATGACATAGGAAGAAGCTCGACTGAAGTTGATGCCCAACAAGGGCTCCCACCAGGGGGAGCGAGTCGAGGTTGAATAGTCTGCTCTTGCTGCCTTCAATCAACCTCCATCTGTTGGTGGTGTTTGCCACAATTGTGGTGACTCTGGACATTACATCCGATTTTGTCCAAAACCCTTACGAAATCAGTCTACTGATCGAGGACGGGGTCGTGGAGGCCGACGTGGTAGTAGAGAAGGATATGCTGGTCGACGGGGAGGACACAAAGCGGATCTGGTGGAGGAAGGGGGAGAGAATCAACTGGCTGAAATAACCCGCTTGAGTGGGAGTTCCTTGAGAAGTTGCGAGGCACAAAGCTGGGTTCGGCTGACAGTCCTGGGGCGTCTTCTATCTCGGGGGATCTCATCACTTGCTTTGCCCAAACCAGCACCGGTAATCCTGCACGTGCTCTTGCATCTGTCCATCAGCCAGGATGGATAATGGACTCTGGGACATCTCGCCATGTCACGGGATCCCGTGGTGCATTTCAGGACTATACTCACTTACCATTGCCGGAGGGTATTCAGACCGCTGATGGTACATCCAGCCCTGTAGTGGGTAAAGGCACTGTCGCATGCACCCCTTCCATCAATCTAACCAATGTCTTACATGCTCCTTCTTTTCCTGTCAATCTTCTATCCATTAGTGCCATTATACTTGATCTTAACTGTACTGTTTCCTTTGACATTCCTACGGTGACTTTTCAGGAGAAGGGGACAGGACGACGACTTGGGACTGGCACATGACATAAGGGGCTGTGGCATTTAGACAGGACTGGACTGGACAACGCATTGGCATCCTTGGTCGCAGCCGCACCACCAGAAGCTTCCTGTCGCAGTGTTGAAGCCGACTTGCTACTCCACCACCAGCGTATCGGTCATTCATCTTTTCAAGTTATTAGTCGAATGTATCCGTCCTTATATCAAAGGGCTGATAAAGAAGTTATTTTGTGATGCTTGTGAGTTAGAAAAACATACCAGAAGCTCGTATGTGAGCTCGGGGAATAGGAGTTCAGCTGCTTTTGACATGATACATTCGGACGTATGGGGCCCTTGTCCTACAACCGGAATTAACGGCTTTCGATGGTTCATCACCTTTATTGACTGTTATACCCGCGTGACATGGGTCTACCTTATGAAGAATAAAAGTGATGTCCTTGAGGCCTTTCGGGACTTTCATCGACGGATGGAAACACAATATGGTGCTAAAATTAAGTGTTTCCGGTCTGACAATGGGACGGAGTATACTAATAAGCGGATTGCTGAGTATTTTTCCACTCATGGAATACTACATCAAACTTCATGTGCTTATACTCCGGCACAAAATGGTGTGGCTGAACGAAAGAACAGACACCTGCTAGAAGTCGCACGGACGATGATGCTGGCTATGAATGTCCCGAAACACTTATGGGGGCAGGCTATATTGACAGCCTCTTATCTCATCAACAGAATGCCATCTCAAGTATTGGACTGGAAGACACCGTTGGAGATGCTTACTGGGGAAACTACATACACTGTTCTACCGAAAGTTTTTGGATGTGTGTGTTTTGTCCAAGATAATAGGCCAGGCGTTGGCAAACTGGATCCTAGGGCAGTTAAATGTGTCTTTGTCGGTTACACGGCGACTCAGAAGGGATATGCCTGTTGGAGTCCAGTCGAGCGGAAGATGTTTGTCAGCATGGACGTTACATTCAGAGAACTCGAACCATACTATGGTTCGGATGAAGGTTCAACATTTGGTGACACACCTAACACAGATGGTGTTCGATGTGAGGGGGAGATAATAAGCCCAAATGTGGTCGTCGGATCGGTTCCGTATCCGGTTGTAGAAAACTGGACGAAAGGGGGAGAGCACAGTGACTCAGATACAGAGAATGAAGAAGACGATACATATGTTACGCAGGGGGAGCAGCAGACAAGGGAAAAGAAGCTTAAAGTCTATAGAAGGAGACAATAGAAGTCCAGTACTATGCCTATGCCGTACCCTGTGCCTACTGTACCAAGTCCCTCGTCTACTCCTGCTCCAACTCCTGAAGATGTTGCCCCCGCACTGAATCACTCGGATTCTGATGCGGATCTCTCCGACTCGGATGGTATGATCTCTCTACCACCTATTGCTCCCTTAAGGAGATCTTCTCGCATCAATGCGGGTAAGGCTCCTGCTCGTTTTGATGATTACGAACATGACATTGCCAACTTCTTGTCTTATTCTAACATTTCTTCGAATTATCGAGCCTTTATTGCATCGTTAGACTCTACTTCGTTGCCCAAGTGTTGGCAGGAAGCAAAGAAAGATCCAAGGTGGAAAGCTGCAATGATGGAAGAACTTGGGGTACTGGAGAAAAATGAGACATGGGAGCTGGTTCCATTACCCAAAGGCAAAAAAGCTGTGGGATGCAAATGGGTGTACACAGTGAAAGAGACGCCAGAAGGAAAAGTAGAGCGATACAAGGCGAGGTTGGTTGCAAAAGGATTCACACAGTCCTATAGAATAGACTATGATGAGACATTTGCCCCAGTAGCAAAAATGAGCACCGTGAGAACTCTGGTCTCCATTGCAGCGAACTATGGGTGGAAGCTGTAGCAGCTGGATGTGAAGAATGCCTTCCTTCATGGGGACCTGCAAAAAGAAGTATACATGGAGATCCCACCAGGGTGCTACGCGACGGAATCAAACGGAGGGACGTCGCAAGGAAAGGTGTGTAAACTGAAGAAGTCGCTATACGGACTCAAGCAATCTCCTCGAGCCTGGTTTGACAGATTCAGAAAGGCTGTTACAGGCATGGGATACCGTCAAACAAATACAGATCATACGGTATTCCTCCAGCATGCAAGAGGCCACATCACTATACTTGCTGTATATGTGGATGATATAGTGATCCCAGGTGATGATGAAGTCGAGATCACTAAGCTGAAGTCAGAACTCGCGAAGGAGTTTGAAGTGAAGGATTTAGGAGCGATGAGGTACTTTCTAGGTATCGAGGTGTGTGAAGGCGAACAAGGAATTGTTCTCTCACAGAGAAAATACACACTAGATCTGCTGAAGGAGACAGGGATGTTGGGATGCAAAGCAGCAGTCACTCCAATTGACCAGAAGTGCAAGTTGGGAGCAAAAGCAGGAGAGCCAGTTGATCGTAAAAGATATCAACGACTTGTAGGGAGATTGATTTATCTGGGGCACACTCGTCCTGATATCTCATTTGTGGTAAGTGTAGTGAGTCGCTACATGCATGATCTAAGAAAGGGTCATATAGAAGCAGTATTTCAGATCTTGAGATATCTGAAAGGAATATCGGAAAAGGGGCTATGGTTCAAGAAGAATGGACGTATAGAAGTTGAGGGATACTGTGATGCAGACTGGACGAGCTGCATAGACGACAGAAGGTCTACCACGGGATACTGTATTTTTGTAGGAGGAAATCTGGTCTCATGGAGAAGCAAGAAACAGTCAGTGGTAGTACGGTCGACAGCTGAAGCAGAATACAGAGCAATGGCTCTGGGAGTGTCAGAGTTGCTGTAGGTGAAAGCATTACTGACAGAGTTGCAGCTGGATATGGGAGCACCATTGCATCTTCTGAGCGATAGTCAAGCTGCAATAAGTATAGCTAACAATCCAGTTCAGCACGACAGAACGAAGCACATCGAGATTGATCGATTCTTCATCAAGGAGAAGCTGGAACAAGGGATACTGAAGATTGACCATGTCCGCTCAGAAGAACAAGTTGCAGACTGTCTGACTAAGGGTCTTAGTTCATTAAGTCTGTCAAAGCTATGTAACAAGATGGGGATGATCAATATCTATCGCCCATCTTGAGGGGGAGTGTTGAGAATCAATAAGGGACTTTTAGTCCCACATCGGAATATGTTATATGTAGAGGAGCTAGACTCCCTATAAGTAGTGAAGTAGTCCATCAATAAAATTATTCAACCATTATTTTCTACAGAGACGCATACGAATATGGGAGATGGGCTACCTATCCTACAGATGGTATCAGGAAAAGAGGTTACGATGACCCTTAGGCCATTGACTGCGTCTCCATATCCTAACTGTATGATGGACAGTGATATCTCCACCAATAAAGTACCCTCTCCTACTCATTGACGCAAATACAACCACTTGACACCATGTGCTAACTGAATACTAGAGTAACCTATTTACCTCATGTACATCGTTTAACCCCTGTATATTATTTTAGCTCCTGCACTTTGCTCGGTTCCTGTAGGGTATTACTGAACACCCTTGTGGCAAGGCTATAGCTAATACCAGTCTACACCCAGAATGGCACGGGGATATCTGTATAGGTCAGGGTCCATAGATGTATCGAGTTACTTGTAGGATATCAAACCTGCACATCAAGTATCAGTTAGTAGAAAAGAGGCATTCCAGTGTACATGTTATGTACCAACCTATATAGGAGTTATCAGTTAACCCAAGTCTAGGGAGCAGTCCAGGTGGAAGCTGATAAGGCCTATAACCGCCATACCACACATTTCAAATGAAGTGGCAAGAAAGTGACTTACATTTTTTTAAACATACATTTCATATTTCATATGAGTTGATGAACGAGTTGCTTACATGATTTTCATGTGACTGAGGAGTAACCCAAGTTTGAGTCTTCTCACGAAAATGAGTATCCTTGTAAAAGTCCACGCTTCCAGGAAGCTCCTCCGTCTCAGGGTCACGCTACATTTAGAAAATAAAATAAAGTAGTAAGATAAATATATATGCATTTTTAAGATAAACCTAAAGAGGTTTGAGTTAAAAATATATACCAACTCATAGCGACGTCGAGCAAATGACTTGGGGCCTGAGATATGATTGACTAATGACTTAGCCTTGTTTTGAATATTGACAGTACTAATTTTCTACATTTAAACCAAATCATAGTATTCCAAATAGTTAAGTAAAAAGATTTTCTACATGCATAATTTACAAGGATATTAATATTTTTCACCTGCCAATTTGGATCACTAAACCTTTCACAATGAATTTTACAATCATCTGATCTAACATCTTCATGAGGATGATTAAGCACGTCTTGATCTTTGTACTTTAGGTAGTAGCGGTGATACTTGTGCCCCCAAAGCCTGTGTGAATTCATAAGTATTGTATCAATCGCATCAAGAACACGAGGGTCATCTTTTGATAGTTTAAACTTATCCTGCAAAAGAGTTATCTATGATGTTTATGAACAACTCTGCTTGAAGCTCATTTAAAATAAATGACGATAGGAGAAATAATTTAAATAACCACAATGGTCTGCGAGTCAAGGTTGGAAATTAAAATGAATGACATTTAAAATGATACATAAAAAATACTTTTACCAGTACGAGTGATCGTATGTGCGTCTTATCATCCTCACTGATTTCTTTCCAACTTGTTGCAGTTTTAGATGCAACCTGACGTTGGATTTTACTCAAACCCCCCCACTCCATAAGCTAGAGCCTGACCTAACTGGTGTGTTCGCGTCTTCTGTCCAAACGACCGACACAGGTCCTTTTCCAATCTCAATCGCCTTTGCTAAATCAAGCCCACGCGAGAGGCACGTTTGCGTTTAGGAGCGCTATTGGATCCTAAGACAATGAAATGTAACATGTAATCTGATGGTATTGTACATGGTAAATAAGAACCAAAAATATAACATCAACATTTTAAGTGTGTAGCTAGCTTGGAAATCAATATTTACCACTATTGTTTAAAAATCATTCAGATATAAAAGTTGCATCTCATAGTCATACATCATTAGTTTTAGTAGACATTCCAAGAAAATTTAACATAATAGTTTCAGTAGTCTCTATGTAGGCAAGGTTGATCCAGGTTTCTTTTTCACATATTTTGCCTGAAAGATTTGCTTGCATGATTTTAGAAGACTAAGGGTACAGGTCTTAAACTTTGCCTTGAACATCCCCTCTTCCGCTCTAACTTCCACTTTGATACCTTTACCTGTATTATGGGGCCTCCAGGATGTTAGAAAATACATTTACATTAGTTGCTGGCCAGCTATCTGACAACTTATATTTTGTTAAAGTTGTTAGCAGTACCTGTAATTGTAATCAAATCACATGGATGAACTCTGCTAAAGAAAGCCAGCATATACAAATGACTTGCTTAAGATCAGTCAAACTTTCAGGGCCACTTCAGATTCTCTAAAATCAGTCTGTAAGTTACAAGCTTTAGCTGATTTATGCACTCTTTAGGCTTTCAGTGTAGTAGATTTATAGAAAGGGTCCGCATATTATGTCCAGATTTTCGAAAGTGTCCAGCACAGGATACTTCACACATGTATTGCATGGATACTTCACACAGGTGGATACTTGTCTCAATTCAACTATTGCATGGATATCTTTAATACCAGTATTGCATGGATATCTTTCATACCAGTATTGCATGGATATCTTTAACACACAGGTGGAAACTTGTCTCAATACTAGTCTCAATACGGCTAGCCATCCCTTAGCTTATCGGATATATTTAATACAATATTGCATGGATACTTCACACAGGTGGCAAGTGTCCAGATTTCCGAAAGTGTCCAGCACAAGAACCCACAATTTTGGCATAGACTCAATACTAGTATACTGATGTGTATGCAAATATGTGCATTACATGTATAATAAGAATGATATGCATAACCAATCCCTTCAAAGAATGGTTAAAAACATCCAGGCATTTGTTTTGAGTATTTTGACATATAAAAGGGTCAAAAGAACTGTATAACTCTGATGCAATATGATTTGATAAGTTGAAGTGGTAGCCCAATGTTTGAGATAAAACTGTAGCAACTATTACAATGTAAGATAATTTTGTTACTTTTACTAATGTTGAACCTTGCAATAACTCTGATAAAACTGTATAACTCTGATGCAATAACTCTGATGAAACTGTAGCAACTATTAAAATGTAAGATAATTTTGTTACTTTCACTAATGAAGTGAGTATCAGTGTCAATGTCATTACTGCTACATTTCAGACCTCTGTCTAAGCAAATCAATGAGGAAAATAAATCTTTAAGCACATACTATAAAAATTGAAACGAAGTCCTACCAGTACTAGATTCTTGAGGAGTATGAGGCTCTCGCACATCCACATCATCTGGTGATGGTGTTGGTGATGGAGATGGTGTTGGTGTTGGTGTCAGAGTCAGTGTCTGCAATGCTCGCGAACGACGAGTTCCTAGTGCCATAATCGTTTAAAACCTGCAAATTCCTCTTGTAAGCTTCAGACAAGAAATGTGCATATAAATAACATAGAAATTTGCATATAAATAAAAGCGAGGTATGTCAATTTGTGTTACCAATGCACATAAAAATAAAACTCAAAAGTATATTTATATTCATAAACTTAAAATATATTGGTGACTCATTTTAAATGCATTCAAAAAGTTTAAAGTACATCATTTTTTGTTTTAATCGAGCATTAAGTCATCTTCATCATTTTCATTGCTTATCAAAGGCTCATGCCCATTTATACTACATTCTAGCACTTCAACATCTTCCTCACTATCAACATCGTTGTCATTGATAAATGCATTATCTTCAATGGGCCGGTCCTGGTTCTTGAGGTTTTTTATGACAATTGGATCAACTTCTACTTCAGTTGCAGCTACATCCTCTCTACGAAGTGGGCCAGACACTTGATTGAGATTGCATTCGACTGGGGTATAAGATTCTCCTAACTCATTTTGTTGATACGCCGAATTAGTGTTCATTGTTTGGTCTCCATCTTCATCTTCTATATTGTCTTTGTCTTCACGCTCAATAACATCATACAAATTCCTCGGTTGTAACCTTTGCACCACTTTCCAAGCACCACCCAATTTTGTGTCATTGAGATAGAAAACTTGCTCCGGATGAGAAGGTAGCACAAAGGGATCATTCTTATACCATACACAAGAAGTGTTGACACTAGTACAATATTTAGTTGTTCGGGCTCCAGTCCTTCTATTGCAAAGATCCCTCCATTTACACTTAAATAAAAATACTTGTCTGCGTCCCAAGTAGCTCAATGCAATTACATCAACTAAGACACCATAGAAGTCAATTTTGCTTCCTTGATGCTCCCTTTTGGCGATAATAGCACTATTTTGAGTTCTGCGATGCTTCTCCCCCTCTATAGTATGGAACCTAATTCCAATGGCAATGCATCCTGTCACGCCCCAGAACCAGAATACTGGAGAGCGGGGGCAGACATAGCCAGCTACGTATATTGAAATAGAATACATCTCAACTATACGGTCACGGCTGTCTAGATATGAGGGTTTACTACAAGCCAACAGTCTTTTAAGGTCAAGCCTATTGTCTCAATCTCAAGCAAATAATATAATTACAAGATGTATGATCATTAAATATACAATAAAAGGCGTCCCAAATATTACATATCAGCTGATCATGAAGCTAGTCGTACAAAATATTAGGACTAGCAAGAGTTTAGTCATACATGATCAACCCTAGGATTTGTCAATCATGTTTACAGCCCGTAGGCAGACAGTAAGTAAAAGTGCATCGAGCTAACAGTGCTCGTCGGCTAAACGCCTCAAGGAATAAATTTACAATAGAGTGAGCGAAACAAAATAGAAAACCCACTCGTAGCCCGGGTTCCTTCTAGTCGCCACCATTGGGCTGGAAGCTTGGTAGATCCTCGGGAGCTGCTCTGAAATCTGGCCACACAAAACCAGCTGGGTTAACCCTAGAAAGAGCAAGTGCCATAAGGGGGCCACGAAATAAGAACAAAAGCCAGCAATCAGCACAGAAAACTAATATTAAAACTAAAACTTACGAAAACATGTCAGGATGATATACGACGAGATAACCATGGGACTATTCCGATAGCCAGGTTACAACCCGTAAACCAAACAAGGACCGGGGTTGTAACCCTTCATCTGAACAGAACTTGGTTTCCCACCATTTATCGGCAAGATAATAATGTAAGAAATCAAGACAGGAAGCAAGCTTGCATGGGATCAAGACATGGCTAAACAGGTTATACCTCATTCAATCAATCACGGCCAAGCAAATACTACGGCTTACTACTTTAACTAACTAGGGTTATCACAAACCTAATTACTAACAAGATGCAGTGAGATTGTTCCACAGCCACAAGCCCTGCAGACCATCCAGGCTACCCAGGACGAAAGATTAGGGTTGAATTCAGGTGGGTACATCGTCCAGGAGACACATGTACCCTTAGGTGACTTAGAGGGTGCAACACTCGACGGTGCGCTGGAAATGTGCCCTACTCGACGGCAGGCTACAGATCCCAAGAGCGCCCAGGTAACGGGATTGCATGTAGCTGTGTCATCTCTTCATGACTACTGTGTTATTCTAGTTATTAACCTTAATCCATTTTAGTAGGTGCTCCTGACCGTGGTACTCAGGAGTCCCATCCTAGACATGATGCAAGACAGGACAAGTGGATTTAATCAAGCAAGCAAGAAAGAACCACCCACGGTGTCAAGGCAAGTCAAGTTAAATTATCAAGATAAATCATGTCAGGGTACTTGTCAGGAGTGCGCCACGACGGGCCATTATCATGTCAGGTTGGTCATGTCAGGAGTGCACCACTACGGGTCACTGTCGTGTTATGCAAGTTCCTTGCCATACCAAGCCATGTACAATAGTCATTCCAAATATATTAAGTAAAATCAAGTTCATGATAAAAGGCGTAAGGATATAAAATGAACGTAAAATATCTAATAAAATATCAATATACAGGACAATAGAAAAGCCAAGCTTAAAGAAATAAGACCAAAACTCCAAGAGCTAATGGGTTAAGCAAGGGGGTCAGGGAAGCAGCGTACGAAAAGTCACGCACGCTGAGAGAGCAGCATAGGTGAAAGTCACGCACGCTACAGGAGCAGTGTACGTGAAAGTCACGCACGCTCAAGGGAGCAGTGTGTGAAAGTCACGCACGCTACAGGGAGCAGTGTGTGAAAGTCACGCACGCTCAAGGGAGCAGTGTGTGAAAGTCACGCACGCTCAAGGGAGCAGTGTGTGAAGGTCACGCACGCTACAGGGAGCAGTGTGTGAAAGTCACGCACGCTCAAGGGAGCAGTGTGCGTGAAAGTCACGCACGCTCAAGGAGACACGCTTCCAACAGGAAGCGTACTCAAGCCTGCGTACGCAGCGCTAAAGAGCGCGCGTAGCTCAGTGTGCGTAAGCTAAACAGCTATGCACACTGCTCACTGTCTTCTCCAAACAGCAAGAAAACCAAAGAAGAACCCAAAGCTTCACAAGTTCATAACTTGGCCATCCGAACTCCAAATCCGGATTTCCAAGGTTCCAACTTGGGTGAAACTGAAAGTTCTTCCACATGGAAACCTCAAAACTCATAGAAAACCAACATAAATAGCTCAAACCATGCAAAATCCGAAAATAGGAAAAGCTTAGATCTACGATAATGGGGGCTCCAAATCACAAAAACTCAAGTTCTAATGTTTGTCTCCATGTCCTAAACTAGCAAATGGACAAAGAAAAGAGGGTTCTCATGTAGTGGCAAGATGCACTTGCCTAGGGTTAGGAGAGTTGTGGAGGAAGGAGAAGAAGAAGAAGAAGAAAATTAATGGTGTTTATGAGGAGAGAGAGTGGTAGGTGGGGGATATAAAGAGGGGAGTTGTGGTGGGGATGAGGGTGTAGCATAGGGCTAGGGTGTTCCAACACATAAAACCGAACCAAACCGAACCATCCCCAATAAAACCGAGCCAAGCCAAAAACCCAAATACGAAAAATACCGAAATTCCACAAGCTGAGAAAAATAAAAATAAAAATACATGCCAAAATCCATATACGAGTATAAATACGAAATACTGAAAATACAGGAAAATACGAAAATGAGGGTGACAACTCTACCCACCTTAAAAGAATTCCGTCCTCGGAATTTAATCAGGGGGCTAGAGATTGCCACGACAAGCTATACTAAGCACAGGCAAGTTACACTAAGCAGTTCAATCATACAATCATACAATGCAAGCAAGGAAGGGAAAACGTAAGGCATAAGAAAGTCATTATACCTCACGAGTCAAACAGGTAGGGATATCACGATCGGATGTCGTCCTCACGCTCCCACGTTGACTCACCTAGAGAGTGATGACCCCAAGCAACACGGACCAATTTAATAGTCTTGTTCTTGAGTATCTTCTCCCTCCGGTCCAATATAGACACGAGCCTCTCCTCATACGAAAGGTTGGTACCAACAACCAATTCCGAATGGTCTAGGATATGGCTCGAGTCCGGAATATACCGTCGTAATTGGGACACATGGAATACATCGTGTACCTCACTTAGCGACGGCGGAAGAGCGAGACGATAGGATACATCTCCTACTCGCTCCAGAATATCGAACGGCCCTATATACCTAGGACTAAGCTTTCCCCGTACGCCAAAACGAATGACGCCGCGGGTAGGCGAGATCCTAAGGAATACATGGTCGCCGACGGCAAATTCTAAGGGACGCCGATGAGCATCGGCCCAATGGCGCTGGCGATCCTGAGCAACTCGGAGGTGATCTCTGACTTTCCTGACCACTTCAACCGTCTGGGAAATCAATTCGGGTCTGAGCATCTGCCTCTCCCCGACATCGTCCCATGCTAACGGGGATCTGCACTTCCTACCATACAGAGCCTCGAAGGGTGCCATCTGGATACTGGCCTGATAACTGTTATTGTACGAGAATTCCACCAGGTGCAGATGATTCTCCCACGAACCATCGAAGTCAAGGGTACAGGATCTCAACATATCTTCGAGAGTCTGGATTGTGCGCTCTGACTGACCATCCGTCTGCGGGTGATAAGCTGAGCTGAATTGAAGGCGAGTCCCCAAACTCTCCTGCAAGCTGCGCCAAAAGTGCGACGTAAATCTTGAATCTCGGTCCGAGGTGATACTGACTGGCACTCCGTGCAATCTGACAATATGCCTGAGGTACATCTCCGCTAGCTGAGACGTCGACTGACCAACTCTAAACGGGAGAAAGTGCGCTACCTTGGTAAGCCTATCCACAATGACCCAAATAGCATCTCTACTAGCTGGAGATCTAGGTAATCCAGTCACGAAATCCATGGTCATATGCTCCCACTTCTATTCTGGAATCGGTAAGGGTTGAAGAAGTCCAGCGGGCCTCTGATGTTCAGCTTTAACCTGTTGGCAAACCAAACACCGAGAGACAAATCGGGCTATCTCCCTCTTCATGCTATTCCACCAAAAATGCTGACGAATATTACGGTACATCTTCGTACCACCCGGATGAATAGAATACTGCGAACTGTGGGTTTCTGCCATGACTTCCTGTCTGATATCTCCACTGGGTACACAAAGACGAGTGCCTTGCCGAAGGGTACCGTCTTCATAGATACATAACTCTGGCCTTCTTTCCGCTTCACACTCTACTCTGAGTCGCTGGATCTTGGAATCTGTAGACTGCGCCATCCGGATCCTCTCAACTATGCTGGACTGAACCTGTAGACTGGCCATCAATGCCACACTGGTAGGAAGAACCACTTCAATGCCCATCTTCTGAAGATCTGCCAATAATTCTGGTTGCGCCGTCAGGAGATAAACTCCGGCTCTCCTGCTCAATGCATCTGCTACAACGTTGGCCTTCCTGGGATGATACTGCAAATCTACATCATAGTCCACCAGTAGCTCAAGCCATCTTCTCTGCCGCATATTAAGGTCCTTCTGGGTGAAAACATACTTCAGGCTCTTATGATCAGTAAAGATCTCCACTCTATCTCCGTACAAGTAGTGTCTCCACAACTTCAAAGCAAACACTACCGCCGCCAATTCCAAGTCGTGGGTCGGGTAATTCTTCTCATGATCACGTAGTTGTCGTGACGCATAAGATATTACCTTTCCATGATGCATCAAGACACACCCCAATCCTCTGCCTGAAGCGTCGCAATAAACTGTGAATCCTCCGGTCCCATCTGGAAGGGTGAGAATGGGGGCCGTTATCAAACCTCGCTTCAACTTCTCAAATGATTCCTGACACTCTGCTGTCCAAACAAACGGCACATCCTTGCGGGTCAACTGGGTCATCGGCGCTGAAATCCTTGCGAAATCTGAAACGAACCGCCGGTAGTAGCCGACCAATCCAAGGAAGCTGCGAACCTCTGCCACTGAGCTGGGTACCGGCCATGACTCGATAGCCACAATCTTCTGGGGATCCACTTTCACTCCTCCTCGGGTAATGATGTGACCTAAGTATGAAATACGATCGAGCCAGAACTCGCATTTACTGAACTTGGCGTACAACTGATGCTCCCTAAGCGTCTGAAGGACGACTCTGAGATGCTGCTCATGCTCTGCTTCACTCTTGCTGTAGACCAGGATGTCATCTAGGAACACGATGACAAATTGGTCCAAGTAAGGCATGAAAATGCGATTCATGAGGTCCATGAATACGGTCGGCGCATTGGTCGCTCCAAAGGACATAACAAGGAACTCCCAATGCCCATACCTTGATCTGAATGCTGTCTTCGGGATGTCCTGCTCTCTGACTCTGATCTGGTGGTATCCTGACCGCAAGTCGATCTTCGAAAATACTGAAGCCCCTCTGAGCTGGTCAAACAAGTCATCTATCCTCGGAAGAGGGTATCTGTTCTTGATTGTCACCGAATTTAAGGTACGATAATCAACACATAGCCTGGACGTACCATCCTTCTTTTTCACAAGAAGCATCGGGGCTCCCCAAGGCGATCCACTTGCACGAATGAATCCCTTGGTCCTCAGTTCTTCAATCATCTTGTACAAAATCTCCAACTCTAAAGGCGCCATCCTGTAGACTCGCTCTGATACTGGTGCTGTCCCGGGAATCAAGTCTATAGTGAACTCAATCTCCCGCTCCGGCGGCATCCCTGGAAGCTCTTCTGGAAAGACATCTGGAAACTCCTCGACTATCCTGGGCAACTGAACTGCTGCTACTGCCATCCGCAATGCTGGGGAAGACGTCTCCACTGTGCCTCTGGAAAATAAAAACTCTGGCTCGCCGGGGATACTAAAGACAACTCTGCCAATATGGCAGTCTATCCTAGCATACTGGTTCCTCAACCAATCTATGCCTAGGACTACATCATAGTCTGCCATAGGAAACTCTATAAATCTAGCGGGGAATTTCCTACCGCTAACTACGATCCGACACGAGGAAAACACTCGATCTACTCCCACAAGACCATTACCAGTAAGTATATTGAGCCTCACTGATAATGACTCAGGCTCCAATCCTATCCGTGTCGCGAATCGTGCAGACATGAATGAATGCGATGCACCAGAATTAAACAATACCGAAGCTGGAAAGGAGTTGACGAGAATAGTACCTGCCACAACCTCACCTGGTGCAACTTCTTCTTCCATAGCCATCATCATGGCCTGACCTTGTCCTCTGGCTGCTGGTCCCCTCTGCTGGAAACCTCTCTGCCTATTCTGGGTATGAGCTTGGACTTGTGCATACTGCTGGGGGTGCTGCTGCTGGAATGCCTGAGACTGAGGCGGCAAGGGCCTCGAAGACTGATACTGCTGCTGCTGAACTGGTACTGGGGCCGGTCCTCTCACCGAAGAGCTAGAAAGGTTGGATGCTGATGAACCACCCCTATTCGGGCAAGCCCCTATCATATGATCTGCTGCTCCACAAGCCAGGCACAATCCCTGCGTCCTGCGGCAATCTGCCACCACATGTCCTGGCTTCCCGTAATGAGAACATCCCATCGCGGAAGTCTGCTTCTGCTTCTGCTGCTGCGGGTACGTCGGGGTCGAATGCTGAACCGACGTCACTGAGGCCGCCCGCCTCGGAGTTCCAATGGTCAATCCCCTAGCTGCCGGGGCTGGAGCTGATGATTGGTACATCTGACTGTGGGACCGCTTCCTGCTTCCGGTCCTATCCACAATCCTCTGGGAGGTGTACTCATGCCTCCTAGCTGCTCTCAAGACCGCATCGAACGTCTGGTGCTCGAACTGCTCAACCGCCAATAAGATCTCCAAATGTAGTCCCTGCTGGAACCGCTGGGCCCTATCAAACTCGGTCGCCACCATGGTGGAGGCAAACCTACTGAGTCTAGAAAACTCCGATACATAACTGTCGACTGTTCTGTCTCCTTGCTTCAAGTTGGTAAATCTGGTCTGCAGGTCGTACCGAGCCACAGCATCGAAATACTTCGTCTGGAATCTCTCTCTAAACACTGCCCAAGCAATAGGTGCCACTAATCCCATGGCTTGTGCCGCCCACCAACTGCGAGCCAAGTCCAACAACTGCAGGCGTACCACCGCCACCTTCTCATTCTCAGGTGTCCTGGCTGCTTCCAGAACCACCTCGGTATCCTGAAGCCATGCATCCGCGGCAATCGCATCCTCGGTGCCGTCGAAGAAAGGAGGGTTCAAGCGCTTGAAGCTGTTCGCCGCCTGGTTCCCTGGATGACCGCCTCTAGTTGTAAGACCCAGTTTTCTGAAATTAGGATTTTTTGAAAATTATTATTTTTATTATTTATTAATGGTGTTTTAGTCATGATATGATTTTTGGTGATTTTAGTTAATTTAAAATTATTTTCTAAGTCATGGCTTATGACTTTGTGATTTTACTAGTGTAACCCTAGTGTAAACCCTAGAGATTTCATAACCTAGAAACTAACCATGATCATGTGAGCCTAGCCATAGGTTTAGAACATCAAATTAGGGCTTTTTAGCCTAAAGGGTATTTTGGTAATTTATTAGAATTTATTAGAATTTATTTGGATTTATGTAGTTTATTATTATTTAATTAGTGGATTAGTGTCATGTTAGCTTCTAACCTAGTTTAGCACTAATCTAGAGGTTAGCCACTAACCTAGAAGACTAAGTGTAGATATTTACTTTATGTGTAAATATCTAGGTTGATAAATATCTAGATATTTAACTTTCTAGGATATTTTAGAAACCTAGAATATCTAACCCCTAGTCAAAGCCTTAGAGACTAAGTCTTGCAAGGTGGAAGGGGACCCTATAGCCTACCCCTACCCCCCCCCCCCCCCCCCATGGCAGCCAAGAACACCCCCTCTCCATATGTGTACACCCTTCACAAGAAAGGCTTCATTTTCAATACATTGGAGTTTAGGTTTTCCCTCAACTTCACACCTCCATAACTTGACCATTTCTCCACCAAATTGAGCCCCGTTTCTTGCGTTGGAACCCCCTACTAGTGAGGATACCAAGGAAGGTTAGCTAGCAAGGATACCCTAGCTGTGGGCACCCCCAAGGACAGTGAACAACCCCCCCCCCCCCCCCCCCCCAAGAAGTTGTTTTCTTGAGTTTTCACTCAATAGGTATTTTCTCACAAACCTAGTCAAATTCCTGTTTTTCTTTCATAAATGCATTCATATAGGGATAACAATACTGTGGGTAAAGTTTGGTGGGATTTTGATGTGTTTTGGTGTCCGTATCGGACACGTGTCTGTGTCTTAATTTCAGTGTTTGTGTAAATGCCACTTAGGACTAAACCTTGTGTTTTTGTGAAACAAATTATATTTTTGGATAGCCCTAGACATGTAGGACACGAAACCCTAGGACTGAGCACGTTATCGTGTCGTGTCCGTATCCAAATTGGACACGAACACACTGTTAAGCACTGCACTGCACTGCACTGCACACTGATTAAACCCCACTGTTCGACACTTCGTGTCATGACCACACGTGTCGTGGACACAAAGTGTCATGCCTAATCCCTAGTCCTAGACCTAGGCTACCCACTGACACGAGCACGAGGCCCTACGTGCCACGTGTGGAGCACACGACCCCTCGACACGCGTGCACGAGGCTGTGCAGCCTCCCCTGCTACTCGACACTTAGCACGGACACTGTAGGACACGAGGACACGGGAAATTTGACACAGAGGAGGGGGCAACCTCTGTCATGCCCCCCCTCGAGTTTGAGACACGTTGGTGTCGTGTCGAGAGAGCACGGACACGTGCACTGGTCGTGCACTGACAGTGCACGCACACACAGACACTTGACTTTGAGCGTGTCGTGTTCACTCTACACGACACGTGGACACTTCGTAGTGTCATGGACACGAAGCCTATCCATAGGCGAACACAGTGGACACAACCACGTGGTGTTACGTGTCCCGTGTCGCGAATACGAGACACGCGAAATCACTGACACGCGGTCTAAAACACGTATTTTAGGGCTTCTGATACGCGTGTCGTGTCCACTCTACACGACACGTGGACGTGTATCAGGGCCATGGACACGAAGCCCAACCCTAGGCGCACCTTCGGGCACGAGCACGAGGCCTGTGTCGCTTTGTGTCGTGTCCTAGAACGATTTGAAATTGTGTGTGATACGCACTGTATCAGTGTATTTCCAGTTTACCCGAGTGACTTTAGACCCTCGTGGATACGCCGTGTCGTGTCGTGACACCGTGTCAGGCCATTAGGATCCTAGACTAACCTAGGGGCTTCAATTACCAACCAAGATTAGGTTGTCTTAGCTCGGTTTAGTTGGAGTTTGGTTTAACCTAAGATCAGGGTTTACAGTCCTAAACCCAGTCTCCTGTTATTTCCCAATTCTTTAAAATCGAATTTTGAATGTTTTTAATTTATTATTTTTACATATAATGCTATGTTATTATTAGGTTAACATGTTGAGTATGTGTTAGTGTATGTGTGGGTCAATTTTGGGCTTGATTGGGTTAGTTTTCATGTGTTTTTACACATGTGTAGAGGAGGGGGGCTGTTTAGTGTTATTTGTGTGTGTGTGTTCCTGTGTGTGTGTGTGTTTCTTGGGAGTGTTCAGTCACTGTTAAGTGACTGAACAGGGACCCCCCCAGACCAGTTTTCCCTCTCTCTCTCTAAGATTCCCTCTCTCTACACTCTCTTTCCCTCTCTCTATATCTATATATATATTGTATATATGTATTAGGCAATATACATATACATTTTGTATGTATATATATATGTTATAGATATATATTAGTGTATATATATGTTTATATATATATGTGGGGTTATGGGTATATTACATAGTGACCCTTTATATATAGGTTATATATATATTTGTATAGATTCTATTGTAGGTATAAACCTATGAACCCTATGACCATTGACCTAGGTTACTAGCCTATGGGCTATAGAGTTAGCCTATGGCCCATGACCCATGAGTCTAGACTTGACCTTAGGCCTATTGGGCCTAGTTTGACTACAAGTTTGACCATGGTTGACCAAAGTCAACTATAGGTCAAACCTTAACCAAATTGACCTAGAAATAGTTTGGATGGACTCTAAATGACTTGGTGACTAAGGTTTGACTAAACCCTAGACTATTGACTAGTTGGTATAGACTTTGACCTATATAAGGGTATTATTTATGACTTGGTTATATAGATAGCCCTATGTAGAGTGAAGATATGTATGGGGTTAAGTAGGATACTTAGAGTTGAGTCTTGATTGAGTTAGACTATGGTTTAGCTTGATTATAAGATTAAGTTTGGTGTTGTACTATATATTTATATGTGATGTACTTGTATAGGGAGTTGGTTATACCTTAGCTTTGTAGAATGGTATCTTAGGTATCCTAAGACAGGTTAGCCTATGGTTAGTTAAGTAACCTTATAGAGTTTGACTTAAATAGTTGACCCCTGGCTTACTTACCTGACTGACTAGTCTTTGTTTGACCAATACCTTAGTTGGTCTAAGTTTGACCTAGACTTGACCCAGATTGATCATGTTGACTAGTATTTGACTAGTTTGATTAGAGTGTTGACCAGGAGTTGACTTTAACCTAGATTTGACTAATCTTGACTTGTTTGACCTTGTTTGACCTTGTATAACTTAGTTTGATTTCCTGTGACCTAATATGATTTGATTTGACTTAGTTTGACTGTAGAGTTGACCAAGTTTGACTTTGACCTAGATTGGCTTAGAATTCATATAGATTGCATTGCAGATTTCATTTACCTTCATTTTGGACATGTCATAACTGTATTGCTCTATTTTAGGACATTGTGACCCTGGTACAGACATCTGATATTACACTACTCTTTCCAGAGTAACAGGCGAGTACATTCTCTGATAATTCTCTCATTTATTTGTCGATTACTGTATTTCAGTTCTAGTTAGTTCTATGTGATTCTCTGTATCAACACGTATGGATATTTCTGGATTCATGTATCGACACATACCTTACTTGCTGGCCTCTATTACTGGAGTCATTAGTATCATTCCGGAATCATTTCTGGAATCATCACATATTGGCCAGACTCATCTCGATTCTTTTGTCGATTTTGGATTCACTTGCTGGGCGGGAAAATATTGAGTAAGACATGTAGACATACCCCAAATCCGGAATCTCCTACTGGAATCTACCGGAAGCATAGCCATCTCTTGTCCGATCAGTGAGAGATGTGCCTGATACCTACAGCCGTTTGCATGTCGACCTCGATATTTTAAAACACACTGTTAGATCATAGTTGGACTCACCCTGGTTTCATTGATCACTGTTGGACTCATCTTGTACTGGAAATTATCTGGTATCAGATTATATGGACTGGACTCACACTGGGATTATATTAGACTTATATCGTACTGTCTGGACTCACACATGATATTCTAGTTCAGTTAGCTTTTATTACAGTCTTCATTGCCATGATTCTTCTCTTGTTTTAGTTACCTTTCTTTTCTTGTATCTTACTGTTTCTCTATGCCATCATTACCTGCATAGAACTGCCATGTTCATCAATAAAACTGTCTATAACTGCTTTATAGTTCTTTGTCATTTACTTGGGTTTTTCTTGATGAGTTGTGCTCGTTCCTGTCCTGATTGGACCTGTTGAAAATATTACAGATAATAATCCTGTGGACACATGCCCTGCTTACCATGGACCTGACGAGGGATTAGCTACCTTTGGTTCTGACTCTCAGGAGTGATTCAGGAGATTAGCTAGTAGACTACTTTAGCTTTCATGTTTTGGCTTGTTGTATAAGTTAAGATATTGAGTCTGTATTTAAGTTGGTTTGAGATATTGGTATATTATTTTAGTAGTTAGTTGTTGTTGTCTTTAATTCCTTAGGTATAACTTCTGTGTTATCTTTTCGTTCTTAGACTGTGTTTGAGTAGATCATACCCTTTACTTGCCCTCCATTCGGAGCTGATATCTGGACAAGTACTTTTTATATTCACTGCATGAGATTAGTTAGCAACCTAGAACAGCTTACTACCGCCGACACTGCGGCGTAGGCTGGACGTAACCACTTCTCGTGCCCCTATACAGGGTGCGGGTCGTGACACTAGTCAAAGCATCTTGAACTATCTGGTACAGGGCATCGCTTCGACGATCCTGGAAAGCTATCAAGGTTCTGATGAGGCCAACTAAGGTACCATCATCGAGCTCTGCGGGCTGGACGGGCCGAACTGGTGACTCTCCTCCAGTGGGTATCACTCTGGAGGCGACCCCGGAATGCTGGGCTTGATCTCCAGGTTGCTGCTGACCCACGGGAGGTGCTCTTCCTTGCTGATCGGCAGGGTCAGGTACAGTGCCGCTGAGGAAAACGACACAGGAAAAACAATAAGGAAGGACCAGGACAGATCAACGATACAAGCATGTAATCAGGGCAAGAATTTCAGGGATTTGAAAATACGGACGGAGATCAAGGGCGAATACTGATTGAGACATCTATCTGGTAAACCCCCACACATCTTGATTGAGGTGACCTGCATGGGCCACCACTTAAACCATGTCACGCCCCAGAACCAGAATACTGGAGAGCGGGGGCAGACATAGCCAGCTACGTATATTGAAATAGAATACATCTCAACTATACGGTCACGGCTGTCTAGATATGAGGGTTTACTACAAGCCAACAGTCTCTTAAGGTCAAGCCTATTGTCTCAATCTCAAGCAAATAATATAATTACAAGATGTATGATCATTAAATATACAATAAAAGGCGTCCCAAATATTACATATCAGCTGATCATGAAGCTAGTCGTACAAAATGTTAGGACTAGCAAGAGTTTAGTCATACATGATCAACCCTAGGATTTGTCAATCATGTTTACAGCCCGTAGGCAGACAGTAAGTAAAAGTGCATCGAGCTAACAGGTGCTCGTCGGCTAAACGCCTCAAGGAATAAATTTACAATAGAGTGAGCGAAACAAAATAGAAAACCCACTCGTAGCCCGGGTTCCTTCTAGTCGCCACCATTGGGCTGGAAGCTTGGTAGATCCTCGGGAGCTGCTCCAAAATCTGGCCACACAAAACCAGCTGGGTCAACCCTAGAAAGAGCAAGTGCCACAAGGGGGCCACGAAATAAGAACAAAAGCCAGCAATCAGCACAGAAAACTAATATTAAAACTAAAACTTACGAAAACATGTCAGGATGATATACGACGAGATAACCATGGGACTATTCCGATAGCCAGGTTACAACCCGTAAACCAAACAAGGACCGGAGTTGTAACCCTTCATCTGAACAGAACTTGGTTTCCCACCATTTATCGGCAAGATAATAATGTAAGAAATCAAGACAGGAAGCAAGCTTGCATGGGATCAAGACATGGCTAAACAGGTTATACCTCATTCAATCAATCACGGCCAAGCAAATACTACGGCTTACTACTTTAACTAACTAGGGTTATCACAAACCTAATTACTAACAAGATGCAGTGAGATTGTTCCACAGCCACAAGCCCTGCAGACCATCCAGGCTACCCAGGATGAAAGATTAGGGTTAAATTCAGGTGGATACATCGTCCAGGAGACACATGTACCCTTAGGTGACTTAGAGGGTGCAACACTCGACGGTGCGCTGGAAATGTGCCCTACTCGACGGCAGGCTACAGATCCCAAGAGCGCCCAGGTAACGGGATTGCATGTAGCTGTGTCATCTCTTCATGACTACTGTGTTATTCTAGTTATTAACCTTAATCCATTTTAGTAGGTGCTCCTGACCGTGGTACTCAGGAGTCCCATCCTAGACATGATGCAAGACAGGAAAAGTGGATTTAATCAAGCAAGCAAGAAAGAACCACCCACGGTGTCAAGGCAAGTCAAGTTAAATTATCAAGATAAATCATGTCAGGGTACTTGTCAGGAGTGCGCCACGACGGGCCATTATCATGTCAGGTTGGTCATGTCAGGAGTGCACCACTACGGGTCACTGTCGTGTTATGCAAGTTCCTTGCCATACCAAGCCATGTACAATAGTCATTCCAAATATATTAAGTAAAATCAAGTTCATGACAAAAGGCGTAAGGATATAAAATGGACGTAAAATATCTAATAAAATATCAATATACAGGACAATAGAAAAGCCAAGCTTAAAGAAATAAGACCAAAACTCCAAGAGCTAATGGGTTAAGTAAGGGGGTCAGGGAAGCAGCGTACAAAAAGTCACGCACGCTGAGAGAGCAGCATAGGTGAAAGTCACGCACGCTATAGGAGCAGTGTACGTGAAAGTCACGCACGCTCAAGGGAGCAGTGTGTGAAAGTCACGCACGCTACAGGGAGCAGTGTGTGAAAGTCACGCACGTTCAAGGGAGCAGTGTGTGAAAGTCACGCACGCTCAAGGGAGCAGTGTGTGAAGGTCACGCACGCTACAGGGAGCAGTGTGTAAAAGTCACGCACGCTCAAGGGAGCAGTGTGCGTGAAAGTCACGCACGCTCAAGGAGACACGCTTCCAACAGGAAGCGTACTCAAGCCTGCGTACGCAGCGCTAAAGAGCGCGCGTAGCTCAGTGTGCGTAAGCTAAACAGTTATGCACACTGCTCACTGTCTTCTCCAAACAGCAAGAAAACCAAAAAAGAACCCAAAGCTTCACAAGTTCATAACTTGGCCATCCGAACTCCAAATCCGGATTTCCAAGGTTCCAACTTGGGTGAAACTGAAAGTTCTTCCACATGGAAACCTCAAAACTCATAGAAAACCAACATAAATAGCTCAAACCATGCAAAATCCGAAAATAGGAAAAGCTTAGATCTACGATAATGGGGGCTCCAAATCACAAAAACTCAAGTTCTAATGTTTGTCTCCATGTCCTAAACTAGCAAATGGACAAAGAAAAGAGGGTTCTCATGTAGTGGCAAGATGCACTTGCATAGGGTTAGGAGAGTTGTGGAGGAAGGAGAAGAAGAAGAAGAAGAAAATTAATGGTGTTTATGAGGAGAGAGAGTGGTATGTGGGGGATATAAAGAGGGGAGTTGTGGTGGGGATGAGGGTGTAGCATAGGGCTAGGGTGTTCCAACACATAAAACCGAACCAAACCGAACCATCCCCGATAAAACCGAGCCAAGCCAAAAACCCAAATACGAAAAATATCGAAATTCCACAAGCTGAGAAAAATAAAAATAAAAATACATGCCAAAATCCAGATATGAGTATAAATACGAAATACTGGAAATACAGGAAAATACGGAAATGAGGGTGACACATCCACTGTAACGTCTTACCTCAGATTGAGGACCACATCCTATGGAATACAACTCATTAGTGACTTTTGTTGAGTTGTGGCGACGCAATTTGTAACCCCACCTTTTAAGTTTTATATAGAATTTTAAAATTTTTCCTAATTTATATTTAAATGGACTACATTCTTATTTTCCTATGATTGTCTAATTTGAGGAAATGATTTGAATTACTTTAGCATGAGTGTTAATTCTAGAATTAGTTATAACTAATTAAGTAGTTCCTACCCTCTTAACAAACTTTGTAACTATCTAACCAATTCCTAACCAATTCAGGGCCTGGGTGTAATAGTAGAGGAGTGGAGGGGCTTTTCTAAAATTTTGCATTCTTTTGGTTATTATATCAGAATGGAGAGAGAAATCCCATTCTCTCCACCATTTAACCAAGCAGAAACCTATCGAATCCCTTCTTCCCCAATTCCCACAAGCGCCACTGAAACCCTAACCTTAAGTTGGCGGTGGACTCGATCTCCGGCGACTAGGCTACACTCGGCAAGCATGTCCACCACCGCAGCTCTCCTAGGCGGCGCAAAACCAGTGACGGAGGAGTGTCCCTGTCCTCTTCGACGACACAGGAGATCAAAATCGTGTTCGAGTGTCTCCTCCTGCGATCGAATTGTTGCTTTGGCGAGTAGCGGATCTTTCCTTCTGATCTCCTTCAAACCGATTGGTAAAGTTTTTGATCAATTCCTCTTGATTTGTAAGTTTGTGTGTGTTGTATTGGTCGTTCTCGTTTGAGATCTCTGATCGTTCATGGACGACAGCTCGGGTGCTCGATTGGAACTGGATTGATCACTCGAGAACTCTGTTTGTTCTGGAGATTAGATCGGTGAGCATTTCTCTTATGTGATTCAATTCGAAGTGTTCTTGACGACAGATTAAATCATCCTTTGATCGACAGCCCGGGTGGAGAACTCTGTAGCACAATTAGAAACCGGTTCTTCATTTTGCGTCAAATTCTTTTAGGTGAGGTTTTAATTATGTACTCTGTTTTATTAGTCCTTGATGGCACCTAGCTGATTTTGATCGTTCTTTCAGTGTTCGTGTCCTGATTTCCTTTGTTGTGCGTTGATTCTTGGCCAATTCTGTTATGTTCTGTTTTCTACCAATTCTTCAGGTAAACTCTACTCCATTCTTGATTTAATCTAGTTTATATTTTAATACTAGTATGATGTTCTTGTGCATTGTGTTCTTCGAACGTGCGTTTGGCGTTGGATCGTATCTGCGGTTCTACACCCATTTTTTGTGTCCGTGTTCGTGTTCGAGAGGGTGGAACTGTGTACAAGTGCAGATTATTTTCGACCCGTGTGTTATGCTCGTGTGGGCATGTTGGTTGACTCATATCAGACCAGTGTTTGTGTCCAAGCTCCTGTCGGGTTCGTGTCTTACTGTATGGTTCGTGTCGTGCCACAGTCCTTTTGGCGTGTGTGTTTTAAAGTGAAGAAGTTGATTCAGAGATTCCAAGTTGAAGGTAGTGGCTAATTTCTTTTATTTAATTTCAATGGGGTTGTATATTTTATTTCGATTGTATATTATTCTGTCGACTTGTGTATTTCTTTGTATAATTTGTTTTGTGTTGGAATTGATTGAATGCGTATATTCCTGGGTTTTGGTGATGTTATACTCTCATCCTAAGTGTTCTGAGCTCTTTTGATCTTGAGCCTTGGTAGCCGTTGGAAATCAGTTTGTGTGTGCAGTTAGGCTTTGAGCAGGTCTGGCTGGGCTTAATGGGATTAGTCGTTCATGGTTTTAAGTCATGGTTGAAGAATTGTTGGACCTAGAAGTTGTTGTGCTGGAGATCGAGCATATGCCAGTCTAGTGAAGAGTAGATTATTATACTTAATATTAAGCTATCAGAACATGTTGTTGGGCCTGCCATTATGCTGGGCCAGGTTTGTTGGCCAACCATGAATTTTGTAAATTGCAATTCTAGAATGCTTCCATATGACCCGTTAATGGTTACACTAACTAGTTTGGAAAATTATCGGTATCAACTATTTTAATATAATTACTAGTGTAGATTGTATGTATAATAGTACTATCTATATTTGAGTTAAATAATTATTAATACTGCAAGTAATTGGTTAGTAATTGTCCAATAAATCTTAAGACTAGGTACAAACTTGTGGAAAATTCATATATGGGCCCTTCTAGACTACAGTGGGGTGTGGTTTACTCTTGTGAAGTTGGAGGTTGCATGAATAGGAGTGTTCAGGCATATTTATATTATAAATGGTTTACTACATAAATCTTTTAGTAGTTTTTATAAACAACTTTTAATATTTTTCTAAGAAGACAGACTATACTTATTACTAGAGTGGTTGGCTATGCATATAGATATTGGCAATGAGATAGCTAGCAACTATTGATTTATCCTAATCAACTTGTAATTATTAAACATGAGGACATCCATCTCTTTTACCTACCCTTGATTTTTCGGAGCAAGGCAAGTACATTCTATGGTCTTATACATTTACATTCATGTCTTGTACTTTTCTTGTGGCATGATATTACACGTTATGGTCTTGTACTCTTGATTCATGTTCCATGTACTTTCTTGTGTCTGGGAGGGGAAATACTACAAATGTTAGATCAAACCCGAGTTACAATTCATGTGAATAGCTTAGGCCTCGCATCGTGCACGCGGGTCCTAAGCCGTACCATTTCATGTTCCATGTTCTACCTAAGCCGATCACACACTCTGGATGTATTTCGATATATTGTACACGTCAGGTTCATTGTATATTTCATGTTCAGGCTTCATTTCATGTTCCCTGTATTTCCTGTATTTACTTTTCAGTACTCATGTTCTTATTTTCTGTACTCTATATTTCATGTTCTTCTGTACTCATTTCCATATCATGATGTTCTTGTTCATTACCTAAAATTATACTTTGCTCCGCTCTTGACTGGATATGTTGCAGGTGTACTTGCAGGATATTATTCTACCTTATGGGCCAGAGTCCGGGATCTTAGCTGAGCAGGATGGAGACATGACTTAGCTAGAGGCTTCAGGTTTGGACTGTTTAGCATTACTCCTAGATATTATTTTCTTAGAGTTCATATCGTATTTTATTCCTGTTGACTCAGGTACCTTTACGTTATATAGTCTTGTGGATTATGGGGATCTTTCTGGGAACGTTTTATAGATGCTGTGATTGTGCACATTCATGTTTATCTCGTTAGATTTCCTTAGCTTGGTACAGCTTACTTCGTCGTGTCTAACGATGAAGGCTAGGCGTGTTTGACTCGTGTCCGATTAGTCGGGAGCGGGTCGTGACATATTTTTAGTGGTGGCCTATGCAAGTTTGTCCTAATAGTTCCTAGGTATTAGAGTACTATTGGGAACTTGATTAAACTAGGAAAACTTGATCACAGTATAGGAAATCGGGTACATCGGGTGTATTGATATTCTATAAACACTTATTGATTTTAGGTTTAGGATATTTGAACAATTTTCTATTTTTCAGATGATTCAGACATGTAAACATGGGAACTGTCGATTCACCTGCACTTGACGTTTTCGAGTATCGCCCTACTATCCCCATGGGTAGTACGCAGTTGATGGAGATGTTTCAAGAGTTCCTTAACACCCAGGGGGAGCAAGCCATACCTTTTCCAAGCCAGACTTGTGGATACACTCTCCGAGCCAGAGAGGACTTCTGATTTCCAGACCCTCGGATCCTTGGACTTCCCCGACACCGAGCGCATATCTTGCACCGAGGAGCAGATCGGGAACCTAGAGCCGCCATTGTAGATCATCCAAGTCTATGAGGATCCGACTCCTCTGTTCCAGAATATAATACCGACAATAGAACGAGACGGGAAGCTGAAGCTCAGGAGAGACAGGAAGACTTATGACGGAGACAACAACTACCCTAAACCCGCAAAGCGTCGCAACACTCGGACGGAGCATCATCAGCCGCATCATCAGGTTCGTATTCATATTCAGCCGATGATCATTTGCAACTTCTGCCGCCGCTCAGGACACCACTATGACGAGTGCCGTAAAAGATTGAGGCTATGCTTGTTTTGCGGATTGCCTGCCATCAAGTCAAGGATTGCCTGGAGACCATTGATCACACTGTCCAAGGACAAGCACGAAGAGCATCAGGACTACAGCAAGGGGACCCGTCCTTCCAGATTCAACAATCGTATGGAGCACTACTGCAAAGGACCAGCCTACGTCAGGACAACTGAAGAAGTTGAAGTGATTCTAGTTCCTGAAGAAGTACTGAAGACGGACTGAAGACTGAAGGCTTTTCTTGTATGGTTGGAGAAAACCATGGATCGTGATTCACAATCCAGTCTTCCCTTAAATTTCTCCTAACACCTAGATCATTTCTTAAAACTTCTTGTTTTCTATTTTGAAACCTTGGGTGATATTCGGGATGTACCTCGAAAGATTGTTCATATTCTAGAATCTTGTTCATAACCCTATTTTTATTCAAGATCTTCTGTTCGATAACTTGTTTCATATTCATTGTTCATGACTTTTTTTTCTACATATTGACTTCTATTTGAGAAGTTGGTTCTCTATTTAAACCTTGTTCTATTCAGGACTTGTTTGAGATTCCATCCGTATTCGAGACGTTGTTTGGAAATTCTATTTTTTATTCATGATTTTATTTCTTATTCGAAAACTTGTTCACATTCAAAATTGTGTTTGAATCTTGCTCCTATTCGAGGTTTCGTTTGAAGGTTCGTTTTTTATATTGAGATTTTGACTCATTCCCTATTAAGTTTTGTTTTCTATTCGTGACTCATTTTTGTTCAAGAATTTGTTTCTGTTCACGATTCGTTTGACCTCGTTTCTTATTTGAGATTCCGATTGTTTCATATCCACCATTCGATGCTTGTTCCTATTCACTAATTGATACTATGTTTTCTATTCACTATTCATGGTCTTACTTCTTGTTTGAGATTTTTTGTTCGAGAATTATTTCCTACCTGTGACTTTGTTTCCTATTTGAGATCTGTTCGAGATTTCGTTGTTACTCGAGATTTTGTTAAACTCTATTTTCGAATACGAGAATTGCTCCTTACTTCAAAAATTTTGTTTCTATTCTAGACCTTGCTTCATGATCACCATCCGAGACTTTGCTATCTATTCGAGATTTTGTTCCCTACATGGGGTTGTTTGCTGTTTGAGATTTTGGTTACTATTTGAAACTTCGTTTCCTGTTCAAGATTTAAAAATCTTCTTGTTTATTCCTTTTTAGCATTCACTACTCCTTGAATGGATCCCTTGTTGCTTCTTAGTACCTAATAAACCCCTGTATTCTAACAGACAGATAACCTCACCATTATTGTGACTTGGACTATTGAAACTCATTTTGGATTCCTTGAAACTCCTTTTGAAATTCCTATGGATAAGGTTGAGAGGCTATTCGATGATCTACTGGGGCGTAGCAGTTGCACGCTACAGTCATTATCTGGATTAAGGATACCGAGGGTTCACTGCAGCCAGCAGCGCACTGGCGAGGCAGGAACTCTAAGTTGAAATGATTTCAGACATTCATAGGTTTTCGAGTATTACTGAGACTTTATCCTAAATTCTTCATATTTTGATCTCTTAAGTTGCTTCGTTAATAATTGTTTGGAAAGGGATAAGTCGATAGAGTATCCGGTAACATATCGTTATTTGAGTCGCGGAATCGAAAGTTCATTGCAGCTAGATAATATATACTTACGGGGCAGGAATTCTAAGTAAAGTGACTTCAAATATCTATATGTTCTCGGATACCATAGAGATTATATGCCCTTTTCACATTATTATTGATTCTTCGAGAATTACAAATATTTGCACTTTCACCTTGATTTGACACTAGCATCTTTCCTGTAGACTCCATACACCTTATCGATCAATCTTGGCAGATTCTTCTTACATCTTATGGATAAATCATTTGATTTTCTCAATAAATCATACTTATATCTTGATCGTGCCTTGTGTAAACTATGATCCTAATCATGCCTATCTAACCGTGACTTTCCTAATTTGTTCTGGTTCAATTGTACTAAAACTTTCAATTTTGGTCGTGCCTAGAAGGTCGTGCCTTCATGATTTTACTCTTCTAAGTCGTAATTAAAATTCATCCCACCTAATGCCTATTTGATCCTCAATTATTGTTAAAGCGTGTTATCTCAACTTCTTGTATGTACTTGGTCTCAAGGCTCAGAGCGGCACTGAGTTGCACAGGATCGACAGAAGCACTGGGCGGACAGCAGCAGACGGCCACTGAAGTTCGCAGTTGGAGACAGAGTATTCCTGAAGATCTCACCGATTAGAGGCAACATTCATTTTGGCAGAGGCAAAAAACTCAGCCCCAGATACATCGGGCCCTTCGACGTGACGGCCCGGATTGGCAAGGTGGCATATCGACTAGCACTTCCTGCTAGCTTGGAGCGAGTGCACGATGTTTCCACGTGTCCCGCTCCGCCGCTACATTCCTGACCCGAGCCATATCATCGACTACTCAGAGTTGGAGGTTGGCCGAGTCTGACCTACGTGGAGCAGCCTGTAGAGATTCTCGACCGCAGGAAGAAGCAGCTGAGGAACCAAGCGATCTCGCTTGTCAGAGTCATGTGGAGGCATCACTTCCCTGGACAATCCACATGGGAGCGCGAGGATGGGATGCGGGAGCGTTATCCCAGCTTGTTTGTTTGATTGTATTTTGCTTTTCAAGATTTTGAATTCAATAAATGGTTGTAGTGATTGAGAACCATTAATTTTTGGAATTTAAATAAAAGTATTTGTTGTCTTTGAAATTTCGAGGACGAAATTTTCTAAGGAGGGGAGATTTATAACCCCACCTTTTAAGTTTTGTATATAATTTTAAAATTTTTCCTAATTTATATTTAAATGGAATACATTGTTATTTTCCTATGATTGTCTAATTTGAGGAAATGATTTGAATTACTTTAGCATGAGTGTTAATTCAAGAATTAGTTATAACTAATTAAGTGGTTCCCACCCTCTTAACAAACTTTGTAACTATCTAACCAATTCGTAACAAATCCAAGGCCTTGGTGTAATAGTAGAGGAGTGGAGGGTCTTTTCTGAAATTTTGCATTTTTTTGGTTATTATATCAGAATGGAGAGAGAAATCCCATTCTCTCCGCTATTTCTCAAACCAAGCAGAAACCTATCGAATCCCTTCTTCCCTAATTCCTACAAGCGCCACCGAAACCCTAATCCTAAGTCGTCGAATCCACGGCGGTGGACTCGATCTCCGGCAACTAGGCTACACTCGGCGAGAAGTCCACCACTGCAGCTCTCCTAGGCGGCGCAAGACCAGTGACGGAGGAGTGTCCCTGTCCTCTTCGATGACACAGGAGATCGAAATCGTGTTCGAGTGTCTCCTCCTGTGATCGAATCGTTGCTTTGGCGAGTAGCAGATCTTTCCTTCTAATCTCCTTCAAACGGATTGGTAAAGTTCTTGATCAATTCCTCTTGATTTGTAAGTTTGATTGTGTTGTATTGTTCGTTCTCGTTTGAAATCTCTTATCGTTCATGGACGACAGCTCGGGTGCTCGATTGGAACTGGATTGATCACTCGAGAACTCTGTTTCTTCTGGAGATTAGATCGGTGAGCATTCCTCTTATGTGATTCAATTCGAAGTGTTCTTGTTGACAGATTGAATCATCCTTTGATCGACAGCCCGGGTGGAGAACTCTGTAGCACAATTAGAAATCGGTTCTTCATTTTGCGTCAAATTCTTTTAGGTGAAGTTTTACTTATGTACTCTGTTTTATTAGTCCTTGATGGCACCTAGCTGATTTTGATCGTTCTTTCAGTGTTCGTGTCCTAGTTTCCTTTCTTGTGCATTGATTCGTGGACAATTCTGTTGTGTTATGTTTTCTACCAATTCTTCAGGTAAACACTACTCCATTCTTGATTTAATCTAGTTTATATTTTAATAATAGTATGATGTTCTTGTGCATTGTGTTGGCGTTGGATCGTATCCGCGGTTCTACACCCATTCTTTTGTGTCCGTGTTCGTATCCGGGAGGGTGGAACTGTGTACAAGTGCAGATTATTTTTGACCCGTGTGTTATGCTCGTGTGGGCATGTTGGTTGACTCATATCAGACCAGTGTTTGTGTCCAAGCTCCTGTCGGGTTCGTGTCTTACTGTATGGTTCGTGTCCTGCCACAGTCCTTTTGGCGTGTGTGTTTTAAAGTGAAGAAGTCAATTCAGAGATTCCAAGTTGAAGGCAGTGGCTAATTTCTCTTATTTAATTTCATTGGGGTTGTATATTTTATTTCGATTATACATTATTCTGTCGACTTGTGTATTTCTTTGTATAATTTGTTTTGTGTTGGAATTGATTGAATGCATATATTCCTGGGTTTTCGTGATGTTATACTCTCTTCCTAAGAGTTCTGAGCTCTTCTGATCTTGAGCCTTGGTAGTCATTGGAAATCAGTTTGTGTGTGCAGTTAGGCTTTGAGCAGGTCTGGCTGGGCTTAATGGGATTAGGTGTTCATGGTTTTAAGTCATGGTTGAAGAATTGTTGGACCTAGAAGTTGTTGGTCTAGAGATCGAGCATAGGCCAGTTTAGTGAAGAGTAGATTATTATACTTAATATTGAGCTATCAGAATATGTTGTTGGGCCTGCCATTATGCTGGGCCAGGTTTGTTGGCCAACCATGAATTTGGTAAATTGCAATTCTAGAATGCTTCCATATGACCCGTTAATGGTTACACTAACTAGTTTGGGAAATTATTGGTATCAACTATTTTAATATAATTACTAGTGTAGATTGTATGTATAATAGTACTACTTATATTTGAGTTAAATAATTATTAATACTGCAAGTAATTGGTTAGTAGTTGTCCAATAAATCTTAAGACTAGGTACAGACTTGTGGGAAATTCATATATGGGCCCTTCTAGACTACAGTGGGGTGTGGTTTACTCTTGTGAAGTTGGAGGTTGCATGAATATGAGTGTTCAGGCATATTTATATTATAAATGGTTTACTACATAAATCTTTTAGTAGTTTTTATAAACAACTTTTAATATTTTTCTAAGAAGACAGACTATACTTATTACTAGAGTGGTTGGCTATGCATATAGATATTGGCAATGAGATAGATAGCAACTATTGATTTATCCTAATCAATTTGTAATTATTAAATAAGAGGACATCCATCTCTTTTACCTACACTTGATTTTTCGGAGCAAGGCAAGTACATTCTATGGTCTTGTGTATTTACATTCATGTCTTGTACTTTTCTTGTGACACGATATTACACATTATGGTCTTGTACTCTTGATTCATGTTCCATGTACTTTCTTGTGTCTGGGGAGGGAAAATACTACAGATGTGTGATCAAACCCGAGTTACAATTCATGTGAATAGCTTAGGCCTCGTATCGTGTACGCGGGTCCTTAGCCGTACCATTTCATGTTCCATGTTCTACCCAAGCCGATCACACACTCTGGATGTATTTCGATACATTGCACACGTCAGGTTCATTGTATATTTCATGTTCATGCTTCATTTCATGTTCCCTGTATTTCTTGTATTTACTTTTCAGTACTCATGTTCTTATTTTTTGTACTCTATATTTCATGTTCTCCTGTACTCATTTCCATATCATGATGTTCTTGTTCATTACCTAGAATTGTACTTTGCTTCGCTCTTGACTAGATATGTTGCAGGTGTACTTGCAGGATATTGTTCTACCTTATGGGCCAGAGCCCGGGATCTTAGCTGAGCAGGATGGAGACATGACTTAGCTAGAGGCTTCAGGTTTAGACTGTTTAGCGATACTCCTAGATATTGTTTTCTTAGAGTTCATATCGTATTTTATTCCTGTTGACTCTGGTACCTTTACGTTATATAGTCTTGTGGATTATGGTGATCTTTATAGGAACGTTTTATAGATGCTGTGATTGTGCACATTCATGTTTATCTCGTTAGATTTCCCTAGCTTGGTACAGCTTACTTCGTCGTGTCTAACGACGAAGGCTGGGCGTGTCTGACTCGTGTCCGATTATTCGGAAGCGGGTCGTGACACAATTGTTTCATCTATAAAATAAAAATTAGAAATTAATAAAATCAATGTTTGTAAGAGTACAAAACTTCTACATAACTTACTACATCAACAAAGCATAATACTTGCATGGTTGGAAAACCACGTAGGAAATTCTTTTTCATGTCTCTGCTGCCAATTAGTTATGCTTTGCCCTTGAATAATTTGTATATGCTTTCTACATATATTCATATTTGAACATATATAAGAACTAGTTAAGATTAAAACCTCAAACTGGAAGATCAAAACTTACTTACTCTAAGTATATTTCTAATTCTGGAGAATTATCAAGCACAAACCAATGAGCCTTTGCAAATCTGATTTCGACAAGGTCTCAATCGTAGCAGCTCCTAACGGGCGAACATTCTGGCCAAAAATAGACATTTCACCACTTTTTTGTCTTTCAACTCCATCATAATTCCTCTCCTCACGATTATATCATGTCTCAACCCCATCTAGATACATGGAGCAAAAAGTCAAGCATTCATGGTCAATTTAAGCTTCGGCAATTGAACCCGCAGGGCGTGCTTTATTTCGAACATAGCCTTTTAAGGTATACAAAAACCTACAAAGCATAAAATGTGCAGTAAGTACCCAACTTAGCATACAAATTGTAAAAACAATGATATGGTCCAAAAATGATATATTCTCAAGATGAGTATTTAGTTTATCTCTCTATAGGATACATCCACCGATATTGCACTGGTCCGACAAGTATAGCTTCATAGGGAAGGTGTATTGTTAAGTGAATCATTACATCAAAAAAGGTCGGTAGAAAAATGCTTTCAAATTTCCATAGTATGATTGCTATATCCATTTCAAGCCATTCTAAGACTTCAAGTTTTATAGTCTTACAACACAACTCCTGAAAGAAGTAACTCAGATCAGCTAAGGCGGTGAATACATCATCACGCAAGTACCCATGTAATGCAGCCGGAAGAATTCATTGGAGAAAGACATGATGGTCGTGGATTTTCATTCCAATTATCTTACCATCTGCAACATTTACACAATTTTTAATATTTGATGCATAACCATCCGGAAACTTTACCGATTTCAAGAATTCACACAAGCCTCTTCTTTTATCCTTAGACAATGTGAAACATGAAGGTGGCATTAGCCACTTCCCATCCTGTAAAGTCAAATGCAAGTCCTCTCTGATCCCTAATTTCATTAAATCTAGACTAGTATTAATAGTGTCTTTATTCTTTGAATCTTGGCTCATCCAAGTACCCAAAACACTTTCACAAATGTTCTTCTCGGTGTGCATCACGTCTATATTGTGTCTCAATTTATTCATTTTCCAATGGGGGAGTTCAAAGAATATGCTTTTCTTCGTCCAATTCAACTCCTCAGTTGTACGCTTCCTCATTCTCTGATTTGGCAGCTTCCCGAATGATGTTCCAGCATATCATCTCCAGAAAATATCCTAGGTTTCATCCCAAGCTCTCGCTTCCCATCAAACATGGTCGTTCTTCTCCGCCAAGGATGGTTCGGCAGTAGAAAACGACGATGTCCCATGTAACAAGTCTTACTTCCATTCATCAAATGCATGGAATGAGTGTTCTTATTACATGTAGGACTTGCCAATTTTCCTTTTGTGCTCCATCCAGAAAGGTTTGCATATACATGAAAATCATTAATGGTCTATAATATTGCAGCATGAAGTTGAAAAGTTTGCTTCTTACATGCATCATAAGTCGAGACACCTACTTCCCATAATTCTTTTAACTCATCTATCAATGGTTGTAGATATACATCTATATCATTTCCAGGAGATTTGGGCCCATGTATAAGCAAGGACATCATAAAAAAGGCTCATTCATGCATTTCCAAGGAGGCAAGTTATAGGGCATGAGCACTACTGGACACATGCTGTATATGCCACTACCAAAGGGAATAAAGCCGTCAGATGCTAACCCACGACGAACGTTTCTAGGATCATTGGCAAACCACTCGTGTCTCTTGTCAAAATCCTTCCAAACCTCTGAATCAGCGGGGTGTCGAAGAATTCCCTCCTCCTCAACACATTTGTCTTTGTGCCAACTCATATCTGGAGCTGTCTTCTTCGATATAGACAACCTTTGCAATCTTGGCTTTAATGGAAAGTGTCGTAGGATCTTCTGAGGAATCTTTTTTTATTGGTGTTATCATTATACACCCATCTGGACTCGCCGCACTTTGGACACTCTTGTTCGTCAGAATAATCCTTCTAGTAAAGGATATAATCATTTTTACAAGCATGAATGCAATTGTAACCGTGACCAAGATCTCGCATGATCGTTTTAGCCTCATAGTGATTTTTTGGAATTGTGTTTCCTTCTGGAAGTATGTCCTTCACAAAGTCAAGTAACATGTCAAAAGATTTGTTTGTCCTACTATTAATGTTCTTTAAATGGAGCATCTTCACAAGGCATGAAAATTTAGAATACTTCTCACACCCAGGATAAAGTGGACTATGTGCATCCCTCAATAACCTAACAAATTTATCCCCATCATCAGCTTTATGATTTGTCTCATGACTCATTGAACATCCTTCTCCCGCAAAATCATCTGTGAATATGGCCATGTACATTTCTCCTAAAATTTCTTGCACACCGTCAAATGATTCATGCACTTCTTATGTAATGTTATCCACATCTTGATCCACTTCAACTTCTACCTCTGATGCTTGTTCATAAGGCTCACCGTGTTGTTCCCATGTGGTATATGCAGGATTAATACACTTCATATGCAAGTGTGTTTTCACGGTCCTAACTGGGATGTACCGACCATTATTGCAATCACGGCATGGGCACTGCATTCTACTTGCGCTATCAACAGATGGCACAGCAAATTGAAGAAAATTCGCTACACCTTTTGTATACGCGGGACAAAATTTGTCAATAAGTTGCATCCAACTCTTGTCCATATTATACTCTCCTATATCAAAAACAAGATGATTATGTTAACTTCAAGTTTCGCAAATAACTAATTAAGAAACAAGTACTAATTTCACAAATGATGAAACACTAATTAGCAGGAAGAATGACATAAATAACTAAATATAGTATCTTACTTGCTGCTAGAATCACAAGATTAGTAGTATATCATCTTCATCAACCACATGATTGAATTAAAAAATATGATAAGATTGTAAGCTTTTTACATTCAGAAAAGTGAAATGGTTCTTTATATTTCAAAATATGTTAACATGGTTTTTATGTAACACTACCAGGATGAAAGAATGAAAGTGGCAACGGACCCTCCCTCATGAAAGGAACATTCGTCAGATTTTAATTGCTTTTGGGAGGGATTACTGCCTTATCATCATATCTTGTAGATTTGACATAAGAGAGATGTTAAGTAATCTAAGACCTTGAATTATGGGGAAATCGAAACAAGCATACACCAGAAAATACATTTCCAAAACAAGTATCCTTACTGCACAGTGGGAGATAGTCACTTAAAATTGGCGAAATAGAAACAAGTATCCTTACACTAGAAAATGCAAACCGAAGAAACTAAAATAATGTGACTTCGTGAAGGGCAGTTCTCTCTTATGAACTTAAAAAGGAGATTCTATAAATTAGTTTTAAACAACAAGAGGGAAATTGTCTATGAAAGAAAATGAGAAATGCGATAAACTTCTATTTGACAATAAAAAGAACTTAAAAAGAACATCTCCAAAAAGTTGGTCCCATAAAAAGAACTTAAAAAAAACTTCATTGACAATAAAAATAAAGATTAAAATCAAGTCCTAGTCCATGTCAGGTCCACATGGTAGAGAATTCAAAGATATATATTACATTCTTATAAAAGGATATAAGGTACACGCACAACAAATGGACATGTAATAACTCACAACTTTTATGTCTACATATTAGAATATACATATTTTAACAAATAAAACAGAAAGTTCACAAAGAGAAACAAACAATAGGACAAAGTAGAAGTACTTTGTATGATTTTAATGACACACATAACTAAGGTACTTGGCATTAAATTTAAATGTTGAATGATTCAGTCACTTGAAAACAGATCAAGCAAATGGACATGTAATAACTCACAATTTACAGTTGGACAAAACTTGTTTATACTAGGACCACGGTTTTCTGATTATCTAATACATTATCGGTGTCGTATTCGACACGAACACGAGCAGGCACACATACTGAAAACTGAATCAAGAAAATAAATACAAAGTAGAAAGAAACATACCTGTGCAGAGCCAAATTTGAACTCGTAGACAAAGTCGTGTCCGTCGTATAGTTCAGTGAACTCAGCTATATCAAATATGGGCACCCTCATGTCTGATTCGAGCAAATCGAACTATAAATACACCTCTGTGGCATTTCATCAAGCACATAATGTGCAGATCAAAAGAGAAGAATTCAGAGCACATATTCAACAAACTCAAATTAAACATCTTCAGTAAACTCAAATTAAATAGATATAAGAATGTCTATGGATTTAACATCTTCAAAAAAATTAAATTAAATAGATTTGTGGGGGAGTCGAACCTTCAGTGAAGCGATTGGTTTGGAATGGCGTCGATAGAGGGGTGTCGATGAAATAGCCACAAGCGTCGATGGAACGACCATGATTCTGTGTTGATGCCGTCGACCGACCGGAGATGCAGAACGGAGAGAGGGGTTTTCTATTGGGTGGTCATTCTCTATTGGGAATATAGGGATTGGAGGGGGGAGTTTTGACTGCAGGGAACGTCTTCTATAGGGAATGAAGATAGGGAATAAAATTTGGTTTAAGAGGGAAATTTTTTGGGAACGGCTACTGAGTATAGGGTTTTGGTTTATGAGGGGAAAAAAATTTGGGAACGGCTATTGAGTATAGGGTTTCAGTTTAACTTTGCATTTTTGTTTTCCTTTGGAAATGCTAAATATTGGAGGGAACGACTACTGAGTATAGGGTT
Source organism: Iris pallida (assembly GCA_029216955.1). Taxonomy (NCBI): domain Eukaryota; kingdom Viridiplantae; phylum Streptophyta; class Magnoliopsida; order Asparagales; family Iridaceae; genus Iris; species Iris pallida. Next base: position 15,021,633 of record JANAVB010033220.1, read on the forward strand.
TTGGTTTAAGAGGGAAAAAATTGTTTGGCGTGCTACTAAGTTTTTGTTTTCTTTTAGGAACAAAAGTCAAAGAGGTTTGTATGAAAAAATTTGTTAATTAACTGGGAAAATTTTTTTTGCCTCCTAAACAAAACTGTCTAAAATTGTTCAAATAAAACTTTTTTGAAATATTAAGCAACGCTATATTCCATTACCATAGATAACAAAAAATTTAGCTATAATTTAATTCATTGCCAATCTTAATATGCAGAAAATATAGTAAATTTAGCAACGATGTTGTCGTTGCTTATTTATTTTCTATTATTTAGCAATGAAAATTAGCAATGACTAAAAGTTTTGTGGCCAAAATTAATGTTTAGCAACGACATGAATATGCATTGCAGAAACGATTTATTAGTAACAAAAAATGTCGCATTGCTAAAAAGTCGTTGCCTTATGGGGTATTTCTTGTAGTGATATATGTATGTATATGTAGTTGATAAGGGTTTTAGGTATATGTATATACCCTATAGCTATAATATAGGGAATGTAGTAGATGTAGATATGTTTGAATCTAGATTTATGGTATGGTTTTGATATCACTTGTCACTAGAACACTCAATAGTCTAACTTAGCAAAACCTTAGATTTAGGCTATTGACCAAGTTTGACTTTCTGACCTAGAAAAGGCCTAACAGTATATAGATAACACTTTTAAATCTATTATTTACTCTAGAACACTCTGTAACCTGTAATTTTTATAATAGGACTCTGTGACTCCAGTTTAGATACCGATATACATCCGTTGCTTAGGATAACATACGAGTACATTATCTGATTGTTTTTATTATGATATTATCTATAATGTCTGCTCTAGACTACTTTACTTGATGCTGACATATTGTTAACACGGATTGGTACTATATGAATCTTGTCATACGATGTTATCCCCTTATCGGGTACATCGGGTATTTTATATTCATGTACTTTATCATGTATATCGTGTACTCCTTGTATTCATGTTATTCATGTACTCTCATGTGCTCTCATATACTCTCATTTGCTCACATGTGCTTTATGTTCAAACTAACAATCATGTATGTAATATAACGTGATCGGATCCTTGTGTATTAATTGGGGTAGGGGTAGTAGAAGTGGTTATGTGATTAAATTCTCTAGTGTACTCATGTATATGTCGATCATACCCTCACGTATAATGGAGTTACCGTAGAATACTCATGTACAACCTAAACCAATCACATTACTGTCTTGTGCTCTGAATCACTTATATTTATTATAGTTCATAGTTTCTCTATTTTATTCATGTATTCAGGTTCCTTATTCATATTCCTGTATTCCTGTATTTCTATTATAACACGTCATGTATTTTATTCTATTGCTAGTTCTATATTTTCTACCATGCAATAAAACTGCATTTAGAATTATGTATTTCACTCTCATCCTGACTGGATATGTTGATAAAATTTTACAGATAACTTGGAGGATTTTTTACCACTTATTACGATGCAAACTTAGACGACAGTTGCAACTTGGATCATCAGGAGGATCCAGCTAGCTTAGAGGAGACACCAGTAGTGCCTAGATTAGACTGCTAGGACTTTTGTCTGGAATTTGTCTCTAATTATTTTCTGAGATGTTATATTATTTCTTATATACTTTGAGATAGTCTGTTGACACTTAAAATTATCTCTATTGGTTGTATTGTACTTTGACATTCTATCTAATCTATATCGTGCTGTTTTTCCTCCTTAGCTTTTGTGACTGAGTTGTATCTTCTGAGATTGTCCTCCGTATGGAGAGTATATACTTGACAGGTACTTTATATCATGTTTAGTTATTTTTTAGACGTAGGAGAATATTCTACCGCCAATACTGCAGCGTAGGCTGGACGTACCCACGATCTCGTACACTTTCACCGGGTGCGGGTCGTGACACATTTTTAGTGGTGGCCCATGTAGGTCAAGATTCACATTGATACGATGTCGTGGTAGTGCAATTACTTAGTTATACTACTGCGAGCCTGCGATAGGATATAGAAAATAGGATATTAGGATGAGAGGATACTCAATCACAATTAGGACTTTTTGAGAGATTTTTGGGATGACCATTGAGAATCTTGTTTTGAATTTCAATTCGAAATCCTTTTCTCTTGTCTATGTTCACCCTTACTTCTTGTTATTGAATTTGATTTTTGATATTTCGTAGTTGATTTTGGTTTTCATATCGAGATGAATATTATGAACTGGATTACGGTATCTTCTGATGACATATGTTGACGAGGATAACAAAAAAGGTAAAACGTCTACTTTGGTAATGGAGCCTAGAGTTTATCGCAACCATATTAGCCGGTGTGGCGGAAACGTAGGGACCTGACTTCGGATGTACATATCTTAGTTATAAAAATTAGAATTTCTCGCAGCTATACTAGTCGGCACAGCGAGGATTCTGGACGACATGGTTATAGAGGTGCATACCTTAGTTATGGAATCTATCGTTATCTCAGCTATGCTTACTGACATGGTGAGGATTCTGAGTATCATGATTTTGGACAGACGCGTATGATTATCAGATTGTATCTTAAAATGGTTCTTATTGTATCATTTCTATCATTTTACTTCTGTTATTATAGGATTATGTTCCATCACCAATTAGCTTAGGAATCAAGAAACCTTCAGTTTCTTTAGTCCAATTCCTTCCAGAGTTTTATTTTATTAGAGTTCCATGATAGTGTGATTGTTAGCGACTTGCAATTAGGTCTGTGTCTTTGAGCATCAGTGTTGATTGTTTAGAGTATGGTTTGTGAGCTTGTGAGTGGTTCCTGGCTGGGTAGGTAAGCGATAGGCATCAGTTAGAGATAACTCGTAATACAATACCCTTGTAGCAATAGTTCTATGATAGGTGTCAGTATAGTTAGTATAGGTACCAAGAGTGGATGGAAGTGTAGAATATCAGTTGTGATTCCAAGAGTTAGTGCCTTAGAACATTAAGTACAGATGTTGTGCATAGCTAGAAAGCTAGTATTCCTGTGCCTAGAGAGTAATAGTATCCATGGTATGTCAGGGATTAGTTGAGTAATGCACTAGTATCAGTAACCATCTTATGTGATAATATTAGATGGGTGTATCAGTTAGTATGGGTAAAGGAGTACTTGGAAGTAAGAGTACAAGTAATCCAGATAGTAGAAGGGAGGGGCTGTTAGGGTTATATACTAAAAGCATCACTTTTGTAGTAACCTTATTTCCTTAAATTTTGAATGAGAATCATATGGGCAAATGTTTGCATATTGTATTTGTTGCAAGTGTTAATACAAATGTCCGATATTCTATATTGTAGATAATATGGTGTGTGGTGTCACACAGAAGATCATATTATCAGTTCCCTATGGAGTATATAAATAGTTCACAACCTAGATGGACTTGGACAATCTATTGGAAATATTGTAGTGTAATATGGTATTAGTCTATCTTGACTATAGGTTTACACTAGTACACTTTGTGTGTATTGAACAGGACCAGTTGAGGTTGTTCTCTTTGTACTGACTACATAAGAGAACAAACACCTCTGTTATTATGGATGCTTGTGCTCTTAATTCGGATATAATTACGGACATGTATATGCAGTGTGCATTACTTTGACTCATAAAAGAGTGAGATTTATTATGGATCAACAACCTCTATGAATTGGGTAATAACATTGTATGTATAATGGGCTATTGATTATAAATAGAATTTATGTCCCGATACATCGGGTTGATGATGTCCCCTTAAGGAGCTCATAAGGATTGTCATGTAAACCCTGCAGGTGGATTATATCCGACATGACAAATAAAGTTGAGCGGTACTACTTAAGGATAAAAGATGTCAAATTAATATAGTTGTCAGTAACTTAATTTGATCGACGGACATACGATATCTGAACATGGGGAGCCAAACGAGCATATAATAAAAGGAGCCCACAAACATAATTTGGGATTAGGAAGATAGTGCAACAATAGCTCATTAGTGGACCGAGCTATTGTTAATGGGCCTGGATTGTGTGTTCGGGCTGAACACGGGATATCCAGATCCGTTAGGAGGCCTAACCCTAATTTCTTCTCATGGTCCCTGCCGTAGCCTATATATATCCTCTATTCTCTGGCCGCCAGATTACTGAGCAGAAATCTAAAACTTTCTCTAAATTCATGATTCACGTAAGGAGAGAAGGAGAGGGCTGCCAAGGAGAAGAAAAGGTTGGGAGATCATCGCCCACACGACGTCCAACTCGAGGAAGGAATACGTGCAGAAGATCTTGGGGTCATCCGTTCGAAATTTCGAAGAATTACTTATCTTCTTTCCGCCGCAGGTATAATTCGTGAACCCTAGTTTTCGCCTATGAAGGGTTAGAACACGTATTAGATCTGTTTAACTTTCTATCGATCAATACGCACACCAAAGGAAGGGTCATAGGAATCCCCAGTTCCATCAATTGGTATTAGAGCCACTTTGGATCTACGTATTGATTGATACGTCCATGTTGTCCAATAAAACCTGCGCTGTGTAATAGTCGGTAGATGTAGATCTGTTCTAACTCAGTTTTGCAAGCATCTTAGATCCAACTATTATGGTCTAATGCATGTTTTTTATTGTGTTGTTCAAATCACGGACATGTCATGGATGTTGTTGTTGCTGTGGATGTAATTAAAATCACGAGGGTTGATCGTGCTTATTATTTTAATTTTTCAATCTAGATTATGTGTGAACTCCTTCGGAAGGCATATGATTGATGTAATTTTAATTATTTTTGATGAATCGTGATGGCGGTGGTGGCTGTTTTTGACGTCGGACGAGATGCTGGTTTTAAGCAGTCCAGAGACAGACAGATGATTTTCGATGAAGGAATCGACAGCCAAAACCTAAATAGTTGAGGACGGAGCAGCAAAGATGACCATAATAGTTGGATATTTTCTCTTATTTTTGTCATTTTGCTTTTTCTGATTATGCATGTTTATTATTGTGTGGTTGTTTTTTTTGAAAAACCAAGCCTACATTAATAATGGACAACATGGACATAATATCAACTAGTAGAAAAACCCTCATTGTTAAATAACTAAGTGGGAGAGGATATTTATTTAGTATAAATCCTATGGTCTTTATTACTGGTTTGTAGGTGATGTAATTATACTTGCGTGTTGGCTTTAGTGTTTTCCTCCATATCGGATGAGTATAATTATGGATCACCAGTACAAACTTCCTTAGGGATAATTGTAGAAAGTTACCTAGTATGTGTTCACTTCTCCATCTGAAGGAACTCATTACAAGGTAATGGACTTAGTATTAAGTAATGGTATACACTTAGATACAAATAATGGTATCCTCTCCATCGGAGTCACTGCTATTATTTGTATGACCAGAGCAAGACCAGTATATTAATTTTATTTGTCATAAAGTTATATTGACATGATAGTAAAATTAATAAGAAAAACCTACTTGAATAAAGTTGAATTTGTATACGTCCACACTATCGTGGCATGCTAAATTCATGGTGTTCAAGGTGTCGGTGAATTTCTTATTATTGTTTTGAGGGAATCAATATTTAGTTAATTCAAAAAGTTTTTTTGCCCTATATAATTTTATTTATGTGATTCTCAGGATTTTAAAAAATGGGTTCTTTCAGTCCACTTATGGTGATTCTTAAAGAAAACAAACTTACTGGACCTAATTATATTGACTGGAAACGTAATTTGGACATTGTTCTGACTGCTGAGGAGTACAAATATATACTTGTTGAGGAATGCCCACCTAACCCTGATGCTAACTCTGATGAAGAGGTCAAAGAGGCTTATAAAAAGTAGAAAAAGGCAGATGAGATGGCGCGGTGTTACATTCTGGCATCTATGTCAAATGTACTGCAACATCAGCATCAGGCCATGGCCACTGCTTATGACATGATGTATAACCTCAAAGAACTCTTCGGACATCAGAGTAGAGCAGCTAGGCAGTTTGCTATGAAATGTTTGATGAATACAAAAATAGCTGAGGGTACACCAGTAAGGGATCATGTTCTCAAGATGATGGGTCATCTGAATGAGATGGAGATCCTTGGAGCTGAAATCGATGGGGAATCCCTGGTCGATATCATTCTTGGGACTCTGCCTAAAAGTTTTGACAATTTCAGCCTTCATTACAACATGAACAAAAGGTTGTATAGTTTGGCAGAACTTGCAAAAGAGCTACAGGATGCTGAATCTCTCTTTAGGCAGAATGGTCATGTTTTTGTTTCTGAAAAGGCTTCTACTTCTAAGCAAAAAGGCGGTAAGAAGAAGAATAACATTCAGAAACAGGCAAACTCAACAAAGAAGGGCATGGGACCTCAAGACGCGATAAAAAAGACAAAAGGCAAATGTTTCAAGTGCAAAGGGTCAGGACATTGGAAGACTGATTGTCCACTTCTCAAACAAGAGAACAAAGAATGTATATCTCATTTACTAGTAGTTGAAACATGTTTAGCGGTGTTATCTACCGGCACCTGGTGTGTAGATACATGAGCCACTAATCATATCTGCAATACATTGCATGGGTTCCAGGAAACCAGACGGCTCAGTGATGGAGAGATATGCTTGTTCATGGATGATGCTACAAAAGTATCGGTCGTTGCATTAGAAGATATTACTTTATCTTTTGGTAGAAATAAGTCTTTGACATTGAGAGATTGTCTTTATGCACCTTCACTTAGAAGGAATTTAGTTTATATTTCTACGATAGTTAAGGATGGATGTTCTGTTTATTTTAATGACAATATTGTTATTAGAAAGAATAAACATTTTATCTGTTCTGGTGCATTGGTTGATAATTTGTATGTCATTAATCCTATTTCGCCCACAATACAACTTATGGAAATGAATAATATGTCATCTAACTTAAATAAGAGAAAAAAACCTTCTTGTATGAACCAAACATATCTTTGGCACTTGCGATTGGGGCATATTAACCTAAGAAGGATTCAAAGACAGGTTAAAGATGGACCTTTGAGTTCATTGGAAGTGGAGGCACTACCAGTCTGTGAATCCTGCTTGGAAGGTAAAATGACCAAAAGGCCTTTTACGGCAAAGGGGTATAGGGCCAAAGATGTGTTAGAATTGGTTCATTCTGATTTATGTGGACCCATGATTATCCAAGCTAGAGGTGGCTTTGAGTATTTTGTCACATTTATTGACGATTATTCAAGGTACGGATACATTTATTTGATGCGCCGTAAGTCTGAGTGCTTTGAGAAATTCAAAGAATACAAGGCTGAAACAGAGAAACGTCATGGAAAATGTATCAAGTCATTACGATCAGATCATAGTGGCGAGTACCTCTTTGGAGAGTTTAGGGATTATTTATCAAAGGCTGAGATTGCATCCCAATTGACTGTACCTGGAATGCCCCAGCAGAATGGTGTAGCCGAAAGAAGGAATAGAACTCTTATGGAGATGGTTAGATCAATGATGAGTTATTCGAATTTGCCAGATTCGTTTTGGGGATATGCCTTAGAGACTGTAGCTTATATTTTGAACTTGGTTCCTTCTAAGTCAGTACCTCTTACTCCCACAGAGCTGTAGATTGGGCGTAAGCCTAGTCTGAAACATGTTCGCATTTGGGGTAGTCCAACACATGTGCTGAATGGGAAAGCAGATAAGTTGAAATCTCGTACAAAATTACGCTTGTTTGTAGGCTATCCAGGAGGAACGAAAGGAGGTTTATTTTATAGTCCTAAGGATCAGAAGGTCATTGTTAGCACCAATGCCCGATTCTTAGAGGAAGACTATGTGATGAACCATAAACCTACAAGTAGAGTTGTTCTAGAAGAACTGAGACGTGAGACACCAAGTAATTCAGTACCAACAGTACAAGAGGATGAACCACAAATAACTGCACAACGTGTCACAAATGTTACACCACAACCGATAGTGCATCGTCGTAGTAGGAGGGTTGTGATACAACCTGATAGATATATGTTCTTAGGAGAGTCGTCAGACTTCGTCCCTGAGGAACAATATTATGATTCTTGTACCTACAATGAAGCACTCCAAGATAAAGATGCAGAGTCTTGGCAAAAAGCAATGATATCTGAAATAGAATCTATGGATTCTAATCAGGTCTGGGAGCTTGTAGAACCACCAGTTGGTGTAAAAGCCATTGGATGCAAGTGGGTCTATAAGAGAAAAAGAGGATCAGACGGTAAGGTTGAAACCTTTAAAGCTCGGCTTGTAGTAAAAGGTTTTACTCAAAGAGAGGGTATCGATTATGAGGAAACATTTTCTCCTGTAGCCATGCTTAAGTCTATCCGAATTCTTTTATCTATTGCAGCTCATCTTGTTTTACTCATATGAAGCAACCAGACGGGTTCATTGAAAAGGGCCAGGAGCATCTTGTTTGTAAGCTCAAGAAGTCCATTTATGGACTTAAGCAAGCTTCCAGATCTTGGAACATATGTTTTGATCAGGTGATAAAATCCTATGGATTTGATCAATGTCAGGATCAATCATGTGTATACGGAAAGTGTGACAGAAACGTGGTGGTATTCCTAGTACTTTATGTGGATGATATCTTGCTCATTGGAAACAATGTGAAGGTATTATCTGATGTAAGGGTATGGTTATCCAAACAGTTTGATATGAAGGACCTTAAGAAGAGTACAACCAACTTAAATTTCGAGAACAAAATTTTTCTAAGGGGGTAGGATTGTAACAACCACTTTTCTAAAATGAGGATATTTTTGAATTTTTGTGAATTTGATTATTTTAGTTATCATTTGATTAATTGAACTGTGTCAGTGATATAAATTGGTAAAACTTAGAGCCACTTTAGCTAGATGATTAGACATGACCATGGTAGACTAAATTTGTGAGTTTAGACAAACTTAAAACCCATTTTCATCTAGTTAGTTACTCTCTATTCTAATTAGAAAGTCATTTGAATTTGTAGGCTAAAACACTAAGTTAGATTGGGCCTTTCTCCTTGAAACCTGTCATGACAACTTAGAAGGGCTCTTTGGACTTTTTCCCTTGAACCAAACCCTAGCCCAACACATATATGGCCGGCCACATCTATGCCCTCCCTTCATATTTAAGTAATAACTTCTCCTTTTTTCCCCTTTCATTGAAACCCTAACCCTAATTTGTAGTTCTTCCCCAAATTTTTCCCTACTCTCAAATTGTGTCCAAATTTCCTTAAACCAATTGTAGTCTCTTCCTTTTGAAGAGGAGAATGCTCTATTGGCTAGCTTGGGAGCATTTGGACACTTGGAGCTTGAAGGGGATCTAATCTAGGGATTTTACATTGGGAATATATCTTCCAATTGGTATGAGCTCTCTAAACCTCAAATTTTTATTTATTTAGTGTAGATGCACTCATTTAGGACCCCCATGCATATAGGATGCCATTAGAGTGGAGTTGATGTAATGCCCGTAGTTCGTATTATGTATTTTGGTATACGTGTACGGAATCTCGACCTGTAATTAGACTTGTCTTGCTTAGCTTGATCCTGGTTTAATCTTGCCTTAGTTTATTTTGGGTTTATCCTGGTTCGACTTGTCTTGACTGGCTAGTCTTGGGTTTTACATTGGCATGGGTTAGTTAGCATTTTCTGGTTTATGTGGTTTATCCTTGCCTTGGCCTGCATTTGGTTCGGTTGGGTTCGACTTGGTTGGGCTCGGTTTGGGTTGATAAGCAAACCCCTACCTACCACCATCCCTCATTTATTAACCCAACAACCATTCTCTCTCCTCATTCATTACTCATTTACTACTTCTTTTCTTCTTCCTCATTTCTTCTCCACCGAGCACCACCGTAGGCAAGTGCAACTTGCTTCATGGAGGAACTCAAGTTTTATTGTTCCATTGTCTTCCTAACGAGATTCTAAGACACTTTAGTACTTAGCATTTTTAGTTTCATTGGTTCATTCCATGTAGATCTAAGTTTGTTGCATTTTCGGATTTTTTGGTTTGATCTACTAAACTGGCTTGTTTTCAAAAACTAAGAGTTCTATGTAGAAGGCATTCTGATGTTACGCAAGTTTGGTTTTGGAATGGTTGGATTTCATCGAGTCTTGACTGAGATGGGGCTTTCCTTGAGCTCTTGAGTTTTTATGCCTGCTTGTCTTGGCCTTGGGGAGAAGATAAAGTTTTACGCACACGTTCTTACATGCTAGCGTAGTATTTAGCTTTACGCACACGTTCTTAGTATTTAGTTTTACGCCCACGTTTAACGTGCCAGCGTAGCATTTTCTCCTTTACGCATACGTTTTAACGAGCTGGCGTAGTATTTTCCCTTTTACGCACACGTCTTAAACGTGCCAGCGTAGTGTCCCCTTTACGCACACGCATTACGTGCCAGCGTAATCCTTTCTACGCCGAGTTCACTTGAACTCTACGCGGGGGCCACTCGTGCTCGCGTAGAGTTATGCTCGCGTAGACTCTCCCTCGCTCGCGTAGAGCCTTGTGTGCGTAGAGTTTCACTTGGGTGCTCGTGCGCGTAAAGTGCCGCTTGCATAGGGTGCTTGCTAGCGTAGAGCCTTGCCCGCGTAGAGTTCCCTCTCGCGTAGGGCTCCATCTCGTGTAGAAGCGATCTTTCCTTGGTCTTGCTCGCGTAAAGCCATTTTTACGCTTGGGGTCTTTGGCCTAGCGTAGAGGTTCCCTAGCGTAGAGTCTTGAGCTCCCTTTTACGTACCCGATTGTCTTTATGTCCTTGCACCTTTTCATGAACTTGATAATCGCGAATTGATTGACATGACTGGACTGATAATTGTATATGGCACGGTATAACAAGTGAATTGACATGACATGACAAGACATGACAAGCAAGCCTGATGGGAACTATTGAATACTGTTGCAACGGCTAGCATGACATGACAAGAATGAATGGCCTGGACACTGTGGACGATTGTGTTTTTACAAATGAACCAATACTGTTTCACATCATATCTAGGACAGGGACCCCTGAGTACCACGGTCAGGGTTACCTACTGAAATTGACTAAGGCTAATAACTAGAATAACCCAGTAGACATGAACAGATTTTCCAGCTACAGACAATCCCGTTATCTGGGCGTGCAAGTGGACTTGTAGCCTGCCGACGAGTAGGACACATTTCCAGCACACTGTCATGTGTTGTACCTTTCATGAACGGATATTCGACCTAGATAACCTGGATGGTCTGCACGGCTTGTGGCTGCTGGAATATCTCATTGCATCTTGCTAGTAACTAGGCCTGTGATAACCCTAGTTAGTTAAAGTATCAAGCTGTACTAATTGCTTGGCCGCGATTGATTGGATGGAGTCTAATCCAGTCTAGTCTTGTCCTGATCCTGTACAAGATTGTAACATGACCTGATTGCTTGTGCTTTATTTTATCGATAAATGGTAAAAACCAAGCTCCGTTCAGACAAAGGATTATAATTTCGGTCCTTGTTTGGTTTAAGGGTTGTAACTCGGTTATCTGAATAGTCCCATGGTTATCTCATCGTATATCGTCATGATTTTCTATATTTTTAGTCTTTTATTATATAATTATGTTTTGTACTAATTGCTGGTTTTAGTTCTTAAGTGAAGCCTCCTTTGTGGCACTTGTTCTTTCTGGGATCTGACCCAGCTGGTTTTGTATGGCCAGATACCGGAGTACCTCCAGAGGATCTCCCTACCTTCCAGCCGAATGGTGACCACCAGGAGTAACCCTGGCAATGAGTGAGTTTTATTTTGCTCTCCCGCTCTATTATAAAAAAAATATTCTTTTGAGGCGTTTAGCCGACGAACACGTGTTAGCTCGATTGCACTTTACTTACTGTCTGCCTACGGGCTGTAGCATGATTAACAAATCCTAGGGTTGATCATGTATGATTGAAACTCTTGCTAGTCTTCACATTTTGTACGACTAGCTTCATGATCATCTAAATATTTAATGTATGGGACACCTTACTATTGTATATTTGATGCTCTAACATCTTGTAACTGCTACTACTTGCTTGAGATTGAGACAATAGGCTTGTTCATGACCATAAGAGACTGATGGCTTGTAGTTAAACCCTCATGTATCTAGACAGCCGTGACCGTATAGCGAGGTGGATTCCATTTCAATATACGTAGCTGGCTATGTATGCCCCCGCTCTCCAGTATTCTGGTTCTGGGGCGTTACAGTTGAGGCTCTCCTCTTCCTATTTAAAGGATTCCTCCTTTACATTTTGATTTAATTTAGGAGAAATCCAAGAATAGGATTCTAGGGTTTATGAAATTGGTGAAGTAGGTCATGCTAGGGATTTAGAACAAGTGGGTGTGCTTTGGGTCAAGTTTGGATCCATTTGGAGTGCGTACTACGAGTGTATCGGATACGCACGCCAAGTGTTTGACAAAATGACCCATAAAGCATTCCATGTTCTAATTTGAGCTTAAATATTGTTTTAGGTGTGAAATTACTATAAGTTGTCTATAGTATGTTTATATAGTGTTTTAGAGTAGTTGTGAATGTTGTATGTGGATTGGGGCTTGGGATTATGTACCATGTTCAGATTTAGCATACTAATACACTGTTTAATGTTCAGTCACTGAATGATGTATCAGTCCCCATACTCCTACTGTTCAGTCATCATGTTCAGTCCAAATGTCCATTGTTCAGTCATTATCACATACTGTCCAGTCCTTTAGAGCATTTGATGTCAGTCCACTGCTACCTATGTTGATCAGTCCCTATATGTATTTTGTTCATTCAAAGCCCATATCATGTTCTGTTCCTATTCTAATATGTTTAACCTCTTTTGTTCATATTTGCATTACATGTTAGTATCATTCCATATATGTTGATACCCTTTTCTCTTAGCAGTTAAGGTTGTGGAGGAGGGACAGTATTGTATCATTCCTCAAATTGGACATGGTATCAATTGTTATACATCCATGTTAGTCCTTGCATATTGTCCTACTTAGTATATGAAGTTCAGTTTTGGAATGTGCAATCTTCACATGGTGATGTAATGTTCAAACATATCATTCCCTTTAGTTCAATTCGTGTTAAGTCTTAATTAGTTAATTCCAGTCCCCTCCTTGCAATTATTCACTTGTGCTAGTAACCTCTATCAATTATATATGTTCACATTATAATTGATGTTCAGTCTTTACACTGAACATCATGTTCAGTTCTTCCCAATTGATCAATTTTCATGATATGCCTAACATCATCATGTTCAGACATTGGGTGAATTCTATTAGTTTACTCTAAAGTATGGCTCGAGGCACATATTATGTGTTCAGTCCAGACTTAAACTCCCTGTTCTGTTCAGTACATTAAGTTACAGTCCATTCATCTTGATGTGTCCATCATATGTATTGTTTAGTCCTTTCCATTGAAGGTTTGAGTTTAGTTGTTTTTTCAGTCAATTACCTTCATATCCAAACCCATCTTTTCTTAAATGCTTAGTCCTTTATCTACCACATAGAAATCTACCTGGGGTGGCATGTAACAGTCCACTTTAGATGTGGTTCAGTCCATTTTACATCTTAATGTTCAGGCCATGCTTAATTTCATATAACGGTCCATTGGTTTTGAGCAGGGCTCGTATAGGTTGGCAAGATATCAGTCCCTCTTTGTTCACTTGACTGATACTCTTAGAGTATCATCCTAAATACATGTTTCCACTGTCCAGATTGAAGAGAGGGTTAATAGCTCGAGTGGAGATTATTTTAGCATATATGTTGTTTAGTCCATTTTACATCTTAACTGATCAGTCCAGTTCTTGGCAAGTCGATCGACTGATACTCTTTGAGTATCAGTCTTCATCCTTAATATAGGATCTGCCATGCATACTTTCATTAGTTTAGCCTCTTTTGAGTATTAGAGTCATATGTATGATCAGTCCACTACATTAGTTGGTATAGGCCATTGCTTATGTCAAGTTCCCTCCTTTTATTGTTCAGTCCAGGTTAACATCCAGTCCCCTGTTACCTTTACATATCAGTTTTCCTTTAGCCACAACTCATTATGTATCAGTCATATTATGTGTCCAATCCTTGTTGAGTGCCATGCATATCCATTAGATTTTTTGCCCATTTCAGTTGAGTATCAGTTCTCCTGCATTATTACTGTATTGTCCTGCATCAATTAGTGTATCAGCTTTCCTATTGACTGAATTCACCATGTTAGTATCAGCCCCCCTGCATTCATATTGTGCTACCCTGCATATTGTTCAGCTATTAAAATATGTTAGCATCAGTCTTCATATACATTTGTTCAGTCATTAACAGTTGGAAGCATCAGTTTTCATATGCACCTTGTTCAGTCCACAAGATGATGTATCAGTCTTCATTGCTTCACATATCTGCAGTCCATTACCATTAGCGATATCAATCCATAGTATACCATGCATTTTAGTCCTCTTTTAGCCTATAAGTTCTATTATTATATATATCAGTCCATATCCTTCATTGGTTAGGCTATGCATATGTTCAGTCCTATAGTAGTCTAAGCATTAAACTTTAGGTATCAACCCTCATTGTACTGCCCAGTCCACATAGGAATGTGGGTTCAGTCCCAATGTACCCATATGTTCATTTCCTTTTAGCAGTAGTTTATATCTTGTGTGTGTGTGTGTGTGTATATATATATATATTTTATATATATATATATATATATATATATATATATATATATATATATATATATATATATATATATATAGTTGATAAGGGTTTTAGGTATATGTATATACCTTATAGCTATAATATAGGGAATGTAGTAGATGTAGATATGTTTGAATCTAGGTTTAAGGTATGGTTTTGATATCACTTGTCACTAGCTCACTCAATAGTCTAACTTAGCAAAACCATAGTTTTAGGCTATTGACCAAGTTTGACTTTCTGACCTAGAAATGGCCTAACAGCATATAGATAACACTTTTAAATCTATTATTTACCCAAGAACACTCTGTAACCTGTAATTTTCATAATAGGACTCTATGACTATAGTTCGGATACCGATACACATCCGTTGCTCATGATATCAGGCTAGTACATTCTTTGATTGTTTTCATCATGATAGTATCTATATTGTCTGCTCTAGACTACTTTACTTGATGCTGACACATTGTTAACACGGATTGATACTATATGGACCTTGTCATATGATGTTATCCCCTTATCGGTTACATCGGGTATTTTATGTTCATATACTTTATCATGTACATCATGTACTTCTTGTATTCTTATTGTTCATGTATTCTCATGTGCTCATGTGCTCACATGTGCTTTATGTTCAAACTAACACTCATATATGGAACGTAACGTGATAGGATCCTTGTGTATTGATTGGGATAGGGGGAGTAGAAGTGGTTATGTGATTAAATCCTCTAGTGTACTAATGTATATATGGATTATACCCTCACGTATAATGGAGTTAACGTAGAATACTCATGTACAACTTAAACCAATAATGTAACTATCTTGTGCTCTGAATCACTTATATTTATTATAGTTTATAGATTTTCTATTTTATTCATGTATTCAGGTTCCTTATTCATATTCTTGTATTCTTGTATTTCCATTACAGCACGTCATATATTTTATTCTATTGCTAGTTCTATATTTCCTACCAAGCAATAAAACTGCTTTCAAAGTTATGTATTTTGCTTCAATCCTGACTGGATATGTTGACAAAATTTTACAAAAAACTTGGAGAACACTTGCGACCTGGATCATCTGGAGGATCCAGCTAGCCTAGAGGAGACACCAGTAGTGCCTAGATTAGACTGCTAGGACTTTTGTCTAGAATTTGTCTCCAATTATTTTCTGAGATGTTATATTATTTCTTATATACTTTGAGATACTCTGTTGACACTTAGAATTATCTCTATTGGGTTGTATTGCACTTTGACATTCTATCTAATCTATATCGTGTTGTTATTCCTCAGCTTTTGTGATTAAGTTGTATCTTCTGAGATTGTCCTCCGTATGGAGTGTATATAATTGACAGGTACTTTATATCATGCTTAGTTATTGTTAAGACCTAGGATAGCCTTCTACCGTCGACACTGCGACGTAGGATGGACGCACCCATGCTCTCGTACCCTTTCACCGGGTGTGGGTCGTGACAATTTGTGTCGAGTAAATGACAATAAATAATTTCTATTTGTATTCTTTAAATATGGTACTTCATGATCTAGAACATGTTCTTTTATTCTTTCGATCGTAACAGATCCCATTGACCTGACAATCATAGTTTATTGAGTAAATGATAGCTACTCATATTATATATCTTCAGGAGATTTATCTCAAGTGGAGATTAATATTATCTCTTCAGAAGATTATAGTATATCTCTTCTGGAGATTCATCTCTTCTGGAGATTTATCTTTATCTCTTATCGAGATTTATCTATTGGAGATTCTGATCTTTTCGGGAGATTGCGATCTCTTCGGAAGATTACGATCTCTTCGGAAGATATTTGAAATCTCTTCAGGAGATACTGTCATATTTTCTTTCTTTTCAGAAGGTACATCTAATCTATTTCGGAGATTTTTTCTTCGGGAGGTACTTTCATGTAAACAGACGGCCACTTTGACGAATACATTTAGGGATTTTTTTCATAAATATAATTTTACATTTATTATTAGATCTTTTCCTAGATATATACTCAATGAGCCTACAACATTCTTTCGGATGACTTTAGTCTATATATGGCTCATTTGTAAATCCTTCGAGAATAACATGGTAATTTTAAATCCTTCAAGGATATATCTGAAAATTTAAATCATTCAAAGATTTTATGTATATCTTATCATCTAGGTTTTCATGATCGGAGAATATATTAACTCATATTCTATTCATGATCATTTCAAGAATCCTTGAGCTACCATTGCTCAATACATTTGGATCTCGCTATTTTTCACAAACACCCATCTAAACCTACCAGGTCTTTTAGATTTTGTAATATAAGGTTAAATACTCCATGTTATGTGAGAGGTATCGTATGTTTCTATTGTCCTTTTCTACATTTCAGGATTATTCATGGTTTTAGTGTTATTCTTTAATTTTTATCATACTTTTTATTCTCATTCGATAATGTCACCTATGAAAATTCCTTCTTGATTCCAAATTTCTCTTGTATATAAATTTTTTTGGGTACCGGTACCTCTTTCTCAGTCTATCCTGGAATCTGAGGTATATCTTCGACATGAACAACATACTTTGAGAAATTGGATTTTTGGTTCATAACATCTTTCGGATCGTCACGAACTACAAGAGATGCTTCTTCAAGAGCATTAGGGTATATTATATTATTCGGCCTCTTCTTCTGGAGAGCTGAATTTTTAGAATCTTTGGTATTATTTGGCCTCTTCTTCTGGATAGTTGAATATTTAGAATCTTTAGGTCTTACGCGATCTTACTATAGAACTTATTCATTTGTTGCCTTTATTTGGTTCTTTTGGTACTTCTATTGGAAGATAGTTTCCTAGTTTGTATAGCTATTTATGCAGCATAATCGAGTAAGCATCTAATAATTCTTTTGTAATAAAATGCAGGAGAAAAATGTGATTCTGAAATAACTTTTTGTAATTTTTTTATTTTTCTGGAATATTTAGCGACGCTTACCGACGCTGAGTTACGTCGGTAAACGTCGGTGATTGCCGACTCAGCGTCGGTAAACGTCAGTAACTTTTGCAGGAAATATTGTCGTTTAGAGAATCGGTAAACGTCGATAAATATTCTAAATACGTCGCGCAATTGACTGACGTTTGTCGACGTTGCTAAACGTCGCTCTGTTATCAACGTCACACCGATAAACGTCGGTGAATTACCGACGTATACATGCGTCGGTAAAGGTCGTAACGAGCGACGATTAGCAACGTTTTAGCAATCAGCGACTAGGGTTTCCGCGACCATAAGAAAACGTGGCTAATTACGTCGGAAAATGTACTTAGCGACATTTTCTATCATTTTTGTGACATTTTTTGGCGTCGCTAAACTGTGATATTCTGATAGTGTATAACTTCTTCTAGTTTAGACAAGACTAGACAAAGTAGATGTATGCCATGATACGTTCTTCTGGAACGATGCTTTACGACGTTCTTCTAGAATGACAAGTCACGACGTTCTTCTGGAACAAGGCATTTATCTTCTTCCTCTCTCTCCCTAATAGTAGGAATTTTGTCTTATTAAGACGACATATCAAAAAGACATCTTCAACACTATAATTCACAAAACATAGATGCCAATATTTCATTTTCAAATAATACTAATATAAGCCCTAAAAAGTGCAATTCGGTGCTACTAGTTATTCAAATACAATCTTCATGATTGATGGTCTAGAAACAAACTTATCCTTGAGATCAAGGTTGTATGCTACAATTTGGTAAGACATGATCACAATAAATACTTTTGATAATTCTCATCATTATTGTTTTGGGATGTCTAGTCGATCATGTCACAGTTTAAAATTATAGGATTATTCGGCTTCTGGCTCACAATGGACCCTTAGGATTGAGCTTTTGGCTTCTGGTCATGTGACTCGACTACCCTATTATGAATAAAGTAGATCTCCAATGATAAGCTGGGGAATATTTCTAGAACGAACTTCTGGTTCTTTCCTATGCTAGAGGTTATATAAATGTATTGTTTATTAGCCTTGCTCATGATTTCGATATGATACCTTTTGCCCTTATAGTATTCTTAAAACTCAATATTTTTCTTCTGGAACTATGAGACTATAAGACATTTTGTACCCCTATTTTCGATTTCTCAATATTTTACTTATTTTAAATATTTTGTGTTAGAATTTTCTTTTTTGAATTTCTATAAAGAAAAATATAGATATTTTTAAATAACAAAAAGGTTTGTCAAATTATTCTTTAAATAAGATTTAGATTTATGCAAATATTATTTCAAATTATTTGATAATATTAAATATTATTTTAAATTATTATTGTGATCAACTATTGGATTGAGATTATATTGATTTACTTTTAAATTTTTATTTGACTTACATTAATTGGATGATTTACCCGTTAGGATTCTTGATCCTTATCTTATAACCGCATTTGAATTAAATTATATCTCCATTTAAATAAATCTAAAAATCTTTGGATTAGCCTACTATTATTGGAATCATATTTACAATTATTTAAACCTATCTATATTTAAACTGTCACAATCCTATCCAAATTAGATAATCCTAATCATATCCATATTAATTAAATTCTAATCGTATCATAATTAAGTAATCCCTACATATTATATATACCTATTGAACTTATAAATAAAACCATCTCTCATATTTTACTTCCCCAAATCTCTTCCCATTTTCGTCTAAAATAGCCCAAAATTCGTCACAAATTAGTCTCATTTTTCAGAAGATGTAGCAACTTCATGAAGCCATTGCGATCAACTTCGGACTCTGTTTCACCTCCAATATTTTTGTTAGAAACGTATCGAGGTTAGATTTTCAAATATATAATTTATTTTCTGTAATTAGGAATGTGAATTTCTGAAAAATTGTTTGAGTACCAGTTGTCAGAAAATTGATGTGTCGTATTATTTTTGAGATTTTGGGAGATCACAAACTCCGTTTCACAATCTGTTTGATATTTGAAAAGCTGACACATAGATCTACATCATATAATTTTTCC
The DNA here is from genome assembly GCA_029216955.1 of Iris pallida. Taxonomy (NCBI): domain Eukaryota; kingdom Viridiplantae; phylum Streptophyta; class Magnoliopsida; order Asparagales; family Iridaceae; genus Iris; species Iris pallida. Next base: position 15,041,249 of record JANAVB010033220.1, read on the forward strand.
AAAAAATAATAAATTAGTTTATTATTTTATTTAATTCGTAGAACTCAAAATTGGCCAGTAATTTACCTATTTAGTCACGGTTAGCCACAATGGCGATAACTTTTGACCAAATCGTGATTTTGTAGCACCGTTGATTCCAGTGCACTCGTAGAGCTGAAATCTACTTGATTGCACACTCATATCATTGACATTTGACAATTTAGTCAATATTATGCCTCGATTTGTGTGCTACGACTCCCTAATTTTTGCGACTTTCTACAGTCAAGAATTTATATTTAGGTTTTTATTTTAGATTATAATTAGATTAAATTAGGTGATTGATATGTTTTTCCTTTATTTGGGGACTTAATCTTAAATTTTGGAAGTTAAAACTACAAAACTAGGTCAGAAAATCCTAGAAGTATGTAGACTTGTTGTTTAGAAAACCCATGTGTACTTATGTAACCCCTCTTGCCGAAAATTTTGAAATATATATATTATTATTTAAATAGGGATTTATGGAATTTATAAATATTTCTCTAAAGTAATTATTATTATAGAAGGCCTTAGACATGGTTAAGTTATGGAGTGCAAGATGACCAAGAATTTTGGCACGAATATTGTAGACGTGTGCTTTGGCTAATATTTTAGTCATGGTAGGGAAGGCCGAGACATGTGTATTCTAACTAGAAAAACCATTCAAAGTTGCGACTTAACCCCTATAGATGATTTAATCATTTATTGATTAGATTATTGACTTTTTAAGATGCCCGATTGTGCTAAACTAGTCAAATTGGACCATAACCGAGCCCAAGCCCATGTAGAGATGTTATGTGCGAAAAGACGCCCATGTAGATATATTTATGCACATGCATATGTTTCGTGTTTTATTTTAGGGATTAGCAAATATTTTCTAAATATTTCTTATACAAATAATATAAGTGTTACTAATATTTATATGGCAATTTTAGAATACTTGCACGATTTTCTGTAGACCAAGTAATGTTGGAGTATAATGTGTCACCCAATACTACTCCTTTTATTGGTTTATTGTATTATTATTATTATTATTATTATTATTATTATTATTATTATTATTATTATTGATATTATAATTATTATCAAATATAGTTATTATTGGTTATTTTGTATTCCTAGAAAAATATATTAATTGTAGGTACATATGTATATGTATAACAGTATAAAATATTATTACGATTTCATTTAGATTTTATTGAATATTTATTCAAACATGGATATACATGTATATATGGGTTATTGTTATTATTATTGTTATTATATATATATATATATATATATATATATATATATATATATATATATATATATAATATATATATATATATATATTTTTTTATATAATATATATATATATATATATATATATATATATATATATATATATATATATATTTTTTTTTTTTTATATATATATATATATATATTTATATATATATAAATATATATATATATATATATATATATTTTTTTATAATATATATATATAAATATATATATATATATATATATATATATATATATATATATATATATATATATATAAAATATATATATATATATATATATATATATATATATATATATATATATATATATATATATATATATATATATATATATATATATATATATATATATATATATAGAGAGAGAGAGAGAGTAATATAAAAAAAGAATAAAAAATAAATAGACAAAACCTATTAATTCAATTATCTCGCGAGAAACTAATTTTCTTGGGAGATATTGATCCCTAAATAGCCCGAACCCTAAAGCCCAACACAGCAACAACTATATATATAAATGAGCAAGAGAAGGAGAGGGATCACCTAAACACTAACCCTACCCGACCTAACCTAGTGCCACTACCTATCCTCGACGACCTTCCCTGCCACCGCGCGGCCACCTGAGCGCCGTCGGCCACCGCAGCAGCGCTGGCCGCGTGCACACCACAACGAACAAAGGCAGCAGCAGTAGCCTGCAGGCGAGACTTCATTATACGTTTTCTCGTTGCGTGGTCGACAAGGTCGACCATTTGTCAATCTATCTTTTCTGGTACATAGACAACATATACAACGTTAATCTTCTTCAATTATTCTGTTTTTAATTGCACTAGATTGACCAATGAATCGCTGCAAACTTTGAGAAAAAACTGTTAGTTTTAACTGTTACAGGACAGTCCATGTACCCTATTAGGAAGGCAAAATTCTGATAAACCCTAGCAAATTCTCGAAATCTAATTGAACAAATATTTAAAGGACCTAAACAGCATCGAAACCCTATTATCACTTTTAATTCTAGTGGATTATACAACAAGAGAAATCAGTAGGAAAATTAGGAAAAAAACATAGAAAATCTGTTTTAAAAACATAGAATTTACCCGATACGGGGTCCGTCCAGACAAATCGGACGACGTGGTCACAACTCATGAGCAACGAAAGACGCATATGAATGTTGTCGACGTGTGGGATTCGACAGAACCCGATTTAATTATGCGTGTGCGAAGAAATCAAGTCATATCGGTCAAGATATTTTGTTTCGGCCCCTTTGCAAACTAGCCCATAACTTTGGGTAAGTTCGTCATCTCGAGATGAAACTTGCACCAACAGGACTATGTCATTTTTCTGGTCATGTGAGCCGAGTTTGGTCCGATTCTGAGAAGGTCGACTGGAACGCTATATTGGTGGGCCCGCGACTCAATCCAACGGGCTAATTTGTGTACGGCCCACCGGAATCCAACTTTGGATATACGGTTGGGTTCATACCGTCAACCCGGACCCATAGACATATTGTTTGATGAATTTAGAGACCGTAGGTACTGGCACGCTTTTTGGTGCAAAGCGGGTGTAACGACGGACATCGTTTTGACCCAAAATTATAATTTTGTCCCTATGTCAAAAATTACACTTTTGATAGGCATTTTTAGACATATCTTTTATACCAAAAATGCTCGTGATATTTATTTCAACATCCAGAGACAATTGCGGGACTTTGACTATTGTAGCTCACTGAGTGGTTGGATGTTGTTGGTTTTGCGTGCTACCCTAGCTAATTGGACTATTTCGAATGCGATCGTATTATCGGAATCTCTAGCAAAGGACCCCAAGCGAGCACATTTTCTAATTGTTTTCATATTTGATAACTTCCATGATTCGTCTATGTAGTATTGTCTTATATTGATTTTCCATTAATTCTCGACACGATGATTTAGTAGTTATGGATTCTTTACATGTTGTTCGTGACCAATGTATTACCATGTTCGTGACCTATTTAAATCTATGAGTACTAGTCGGGCGGGAAAATAAATTAGTAGACTTGAAAATATATCCAGAAATATCCTATTTGTCTATTCGTGTCTGATAGCAGTCGCACAATCCACGTACGTTGTACCAAATTTACCCCTTAGCCGTTTACATGTCGAAAGTGGTATTTCAACACGCTAGTTAGATGTAGTCTGCTATATGTTATTTGTTCATGTTTCAGTTGTTATTACTGTTATTCCTTCTCTTTATTACCATGTTCTCCTGCTTTTACTCACATGTTTCATACCATGATTCTCTGTTTATCTACTCATCGTGTATTTCAATATGATTTATAGTTTTATAGATTTTGTCAATTATTGGAACTACTGTTAGAATATAATTGTTCCATTCCTGACTGAAAATCAACATTTTTCAGATAATCGCCTGCTACATTATGCTTTGGACCGTTGGGGAAGACACGAGAATGTTGGAAGGCCAACCTAGAAGACTAGTTAGATAGATTAGTTGATCCATTTTATTTTGTGAGACTTGTAAATTCTTCAAATGTAAATCTTGTAAATGTTGTAATTAAAATAGCAATGTGAATGAGCAATAAAGTTATATTTTATGTGATTTTGAGCATTGTGGTCTAGACAGCGTTCTACCGTCGACACTGCACCATGGGCAGGACTTCGACACGCACTCATATCCGAAAAGCGGGGTAGGGGTCATGACAACTTAGAAGACAAAAATAATTCTTTAATTAGTGTAAACTTTGACAGGTTTTGATATTGCAAAGTTGGCGGGGACTTGGACGACATGCAAGTACACCTTGCCAAGTTTTTTTATTCTTATAGCATGTTTAAATTGATTTGTTTATTTTATGTTTTATTTTTGTTACCATAGATTCACATGATTCTAGTCTTAGCGATTATGTTGTTATTTCTTGATTAGAGATACTTGTCATAGACCATATATGTGATTTTGATAGTGATGCCTTGTTGTACCCACGTAAGTGTGAAGCGCGAGAACGATTATAAACACATAGACTATTTTCTTTCCTCTATTCCGTTATTTATGACCCTATGGCCTCTAAGGTCGGGTTATCTGTCTTTGGAACCCCATGGCCTATAAGGCCGGGTTATCAGTTTTGTAACCCTGTGACCTCTAAGGTCGGGTTATTTGATCGCGCTTTGACCTCCAAGGTCGGGTGAGTTTTCTCAGCCGTGGTTTACCTGTGATTTACGGTATTTGTAGTCCGTCGTTATACAGTTCATGTGTAGTTAGTTGTTCTCATTCGTGTATTGACTACAATATATGTTGCTCTAGTTTACTTATTTTTGCTTTATCAATGTCAATTTGAATGCAATATTTTAAGATATTTGGCTTGTATATTATGTGTCTTATTACGTCTCTCTGAGGACATGATGATTTCTTTAGGTATAGACGATCGACATGATCTCAAGGAGTATGACTTGGACTAGACTCTTTCTTTACGGACCATATTCTTTTTTCTTTAAACGGTGGACTTGTTATTCTTTATCTTATTTATTTTGTTCTATTCTTATAGTCACTTGGTAGTGGATTTGTCTCCAACAAACAAATATTACATTCTCCATTTCAATTAATATAATTGATTAATTATTTCTTTTATTTGTTATTATGGATGAGATATAGATATTATATCTGACCATAAAATATTGTTATGAGCTGGAGTTCATATAATACAGCTTATGTGTCTATTCATAGGTTCCTTATATTGGAGTAGCATGCTTAGTCCTACGTATTTTGGGACTGGGACGTGACATATTTTGTGGTGGCCCATTCCGGTTTAGAAAATATTGTTTGGTATATCACTATACCAAGCAAGCTTGCATATAAGATTAGAAATTAGGATCTCATCCACATGCTTGATATCTTCCTTGACTTTATTTCGAACTCTCACTTGATTGCTTGATTTGCATCCAGTTTGATTATGTTCTATTGTGACGTTTTAGTCCCAAAATATGTAGTGTCACGCCCCACTCCCGTAGGAGCGGTCGTCCTCGCTAAGGCATGATGCCGCACGAGCCTAGATTGTGCTCGTACAAGGCAGTTTCATAACGGCCGATTACAGCGGCTGTGATGGGATCGTCGCACAGAAGTCCCAAGCAGAAACATTGAACATGCAGCAAAAATTTAGAAGCAAAAACAAGTTATTCAAATATGCTATTTATTGATATTGAACAATAAGATTACAAGGGGACGCAAGGCCATGATTACAAGTCTCTCAAGCTCACTTTTCTCTCATTTTATAAGTCACTCTGCTCTCTCTCATCTCTCAATACAATGCTTGAGCCAGCAGATGCTTCGGAAGGCAATGTCCATACATTATGTCCCGTATAATCCTTGACTTCACGCGGCCGTGCGCTTCGAATTGCCAAGGAACTCCGTGCCTCGACGCATCCAAGCGAACTCCGCGCCACGAGCTTCTACCTGTGCCTGCACATGAAAACTGTGTGGGTGTCAGTACTCAACTGTACTGGTGGAGTGAGCTCCTCGCCCACCCATACATAACCGACACGTTCATTTACTATGTACAGCTTAATCCCTTTTGATTGTCTTGCTACTCTTGCCTTAGGATAACTTTTAGAACAATGACGTCTTGGTCTATACTTGGCAACGCAACGACAGGGTCGTGCTATGCTTTATTCGCGACTTCAATACAATCGAGACAGTTCATCGCCGAGTAGAACTTATGCAAACTCGGCCGTGCCAAGACTTTCACTTGCTCTATGTGCCTCTAGACCATTCTCGTGCCAACGACGTCAAGGAGGCAACTCGTGCTAGTCATGCCAAGATACTTGAACGTGCCTTAAGATCGAGTTTGTGCCTCCCAAGATCATCCAGACTTAACCAACTTGCCTTATGGCCCTTCATGACTTAACTCGAGACGACGCCACATTCATGCCGAAACATGTGTCTTTGCTATAGCCAAATCTTAGGCTCCAGAATGGTGCTGCAACCGTGCACACCCAACTCGTGCCGACTCTAGTTTAGTGCTTGTTATAAGCGTAACTTGTTAACCCAACTCGTCACCTGCTAGTACTCGACGCAATCCAAAGGCATACACGCGGATAGCCGCTCTTGTCGACACATCTATATGAGTGGTCACTAGCAATGTCAAGCTATCCTGGATCTTTTGCATATGGTGACCATTCGCGTGGTGAGGTACTAGCTCCCACCGAATGACCCGCAGCCTATATTGTAACGGTTCACTTCAATCAAGTCGTACCATCGATGAAGGCCGTACAATATCTGTAATTTCTCCTAGGTCGACACGAACCCGGCGCCCCGGGATCGCTCGAGGAATTTTGACCTTGCGCGTAAGTTGTCTAATGACCATGCAAGACTCAACTCGATCTGTCAAGTCCTTTCCTTAACCAAGACCATGCTTTCCATCTTTTTATCGAGACTCCTAAGTAGCGGGACCGATCTCGCATGATTCCCGATCGAGACTGCCAAGTAGCGGGACCGATCTCGTGAACTTCCTTATCGAGACTTATCGAGACTCCCAAGTAACGGGACCGATCTTGTGTGCTTCTTTATCGAGAATGAGACTTATCGAGACTCCTATGTAGCGGGACCGATCTCATGTGCTTCCTTATCGAGACTTGTCGAGACTCCCAAGTAGCGGGATCGATCTCGTGTGCTTCCTTATCGAGACTTGTCGAGACTCCCAAGTAGCGGGACCGATCTCGTGAACGAGACTTATCGAGACTCCCAAGTAGCGGGACCGATCTCGACGACAACTAGTCACGTGGACTTCCTTTATCCGTGGCATGCTTTTCACTAAACCCACCATGGCTCGTATCTTAGACAGACCTTGTTCTCTAGGGGACGCTATCGCTCAAGTCATATACTTTATATGATGAGCCTTGTTCTCGTGGGACTATGTGATTTGGCAACCATAGGAAACAGGAGACAGTGCTAGAAATGGCTTAGATCGACCAACATAACTTTGCCTAACTTATTTGCGCAACGACTTAACGAGCAAAGGCTACGCCAAGCATCGCATCGAGAGAACATGCCGTGCACGCGCTCTACTTGATCAACCAAGCTCTTTTGTTGCCTAGACTTAAGCCACAAGCCGTGCAAAATGACTTAAACCGCGGGACGGACGACGGGTATGCCAAGCCTTGGACGACGGGACCGTGTATGCTTTATGAAGCATTCATGTGGGCGACGCCTATGACTTAGGCTAATTCCAGTATTGTGGCAACTTAGCAACTCAGGCCAACTTTCTTCTCCCAAGCCACGGGACGAAGGATCGAGTGTCATTTTGAAAGCACGCTGAGCCGACTTCTAAGCAGACCGCGGAACCCTTTTCCATGTTCTAACACATTCCGACTCGTCGGAATTATTTCCTTAGCTATGTGGATGCGTATCTTATATTATCAAGCCTAACTTGTGCAAGTTGAAAACATGCGATTTATTATGTGAGGGCTAAGATGAAGGAAGTTCACCGAAACTACCCCACCTGAGCGAGGAGTCACCTCGACCGAGCAGGTCTTCGAGCAAGCCGTTACGAGGCTAAGTCCAAACGCTGTCAACATTTCGATTCCTCTTATTAACTGAGCGGGACCAGGCACTACATCATACACCACTCAGAAAAAGTTTTGTCCTCGAAACTAACCGAGTACTTACTTTTAGACCACTTTGATCTAAGGACCCTCGTATACGCTTCGCCTATGCGTTTCCTAAATCCGAGCAACACTCGCACTACTATCAATCTTTCCTTTAACACGATTTCAAAATCCTCGATCCTTTTCCATTCCTCGAGTCTCACTTGAATTCAACGTGTCACTTGGTTGGATCGTGCACATATTCTAGGCATCCCCAAAATACATGCATTCAGCCAAGTCGTATGATAGAGAATTCGTCATTCTCACTCGAGTCGCATCGTGCACATATTCAGGCGTCCCTGAAATATATACATGTCAGCCGAATCTTGTGAGGGGTATTCCTATATTCTTGATTCACTCTATCCATCTATACCAATCCTCAAGATCAATCTTTCGATTGCTAACTCTTGAAATAGGGGTGTCTTGCCTAACCGCTAGGCCATTTTTCAAGCCTAAGTCAATATCAGGATTGGAATCATAGTTCCTCAACAATAATGCCAACACTGACCCCAATCCTAGGGTCAAACCAAAGTCGGTAATATAGGGTTTTCTACACAAGCTCGTTTCACTCAGATTTCTAAACATCGAGTATGATCACCTAATTCGCATCAAGGCATTCGTTGCGCAGATTCGAATCAGTTTAAATTACCAATTTGCATAGTCTATTCCTTCCGACATATTGACATCATTCACATATCCATTCCAACCAATTCATGTATTCGATCACAAGTTTGTCTAGTACGACAATTTGTCATGCCCCAATCTCAGGCAAGTTCAATTATCTACGTTGGACATGAATCACCATGCCATGTTCTCGCAGGTTAATCGTCCTTATTGGAGCATAACTCTTGCTTGAGTCTAGACTAATTCATTCTCGATACGCGGATTGGACCTACTCAATCCTCAAGTTCGATCGTCAAGCACACTAAGTCATTCTCGAGTCCACCTTCGCGTCAAACCACAAGTCGAAGCAATCAAATTGCCATGCCATTCAAGTTCGATCACCCCCGCTGTATGAATCACCATATTGGTGCTCACGCAGAATGATCGCCCTAATCCGACGTGACGCATGTGCGAGGCTGGAGTTGCGCTCGCATAAGACAAGAACGTCAATGTTGTGGTTATCGTCGAAGCAATCCAAACATTTCATTTTCAGCTAGAAAATCCTCGAGCCAAGTCTATCTTTTTCCTCGACACATTTCAACATCTCGAGTATGGCATCCATCGGAACAATAACATTTTACACGATCATCAATCCTCGAATCAGAGTACCCCCGAGTTATCGTACATCAATCTTTGATACGCCTCAATACCATCGATGATGTACGTAACCTGACGATCTTCCTTTGCAAAAAACTCCGAGTCGTACAACTGATGCTATTGTCCGAATTGGATATACCATAATTCCATTTGACAAAATCCGAAATCATAAGTACGATCCTCTAGGTTTCCTCAATCAAGACATTCATTTTTATTCATCGTTCCGAATCCTAATCCAATATCATTTCCTAACTCGCATTACCCATTCACAAGTTGTCCGAACGATATCTCGTTCGGGATATTCAAAGTCACGACCAACTAAGCGTGACACGTTCAAAGGCTTTGCATGATCGCATCGCCTCACCGACATACTCGTCGTTACCCTTAATCCTTAATTTTGCCCGAATGATTTCCAAGACGGACCATACACCACTCAGGATTTGATCCATCTGATTTAGTCCACGATCACGTTTGTATTATTCGCTAATATATCTTTTCATATTCGTTCGATGAAACTCTAGCGCAATCACTCACGTCATTTTGATAGTCTAAGTCTCATATATCTTTATCGATATTCTATATGTAAATCATATTCATGATTCACACGTCTCGATGTACCAAGTCGTTCGCACTGTTTCTATCGATATACACTCTAAGTATATCACCGTTCCTGACCGAGTAATACTGAATATCGCTCGTAAGTCGTTTGCACCATAAAGTCTAGGTGCGCGACATGCGACCCAACTTAGCCAAAAGGTTGTGTGCATAGCTACCCCGTACGGACTATACTCTGATTTGCACGCTCATTTGCAAATATCGACTTAGGACTAATTAGGCACGCACGCGACTTGCTAACAATAGCATGTGCTTTCTATCAACTCAAGTTCAACATCGTTCGGCATAAAGGCCATCGCCTACCGATGCGTTCGATTGAACACTTGTACGAGCTTTTGAAAATATTTAGACTTGTTGTGGATATGCCATGGGACATTTGAGAGAGAGCGCACAATCTTTACCAACGACGAGCTTTCAAAACTAAGATATTCAACTTAAAGTCCAAGGACATAAAGCCTTGCTCTGATACCACTATGTCACACCCCGATCCCGTAGGAGCGGTCGTCCTCGCTAAGGCGTGATGCCGCACGAGCCTAGATTGTGCTCGTGCAAGGCAGTTTCATAACGGCCGATTACAGCGGCTGCGACGGGGTCATCGCACAGAAGTCCCAAGCAGAAACATTGAACATATAGCAGAAATTTAGAAGCAAAACACAAGTTATTCAAAAGTGCTATTTATTGATATTGAACAATAAGATTACAATGGGACGCAAGGCCATGATTACAAGTCTCTCAAGCTCACTTTTCTCTCATTTTACAAGTCACACTGCTCTCTCTCATCTCTCGATACAATGTTTGAGCCAGCGGATGCTTCGGAAGGCAATGTCCATACATTATGTCCCGTATAAGTCTTGACTTCACGCGGCCGTGTGCTTTGAATCGCCATGGAACTCCGTGCCTCGACGCATCCAAGCAAATTCTGTGCCACGAGCTTCTACCTGTGCCTGCACATGAAAATTGTGTGGGTGTCAGTACTCAACTGTACTGGTGGAGTGAGCTCCTCGCCCACCCATACATAACTGACACATTCATTTACTATGTGCAGCTTAATCCATTTTTGATTGTCTTGCTAGTCTTGCCTTAGGATAAATTTTAGGACAAAGGCGTCTTGGTTTATACTTGGCAACGCAACGACAGGGTCGTGCTATGCTTTATTCGCAACTTTAATACATTCGAGATTGTGCCTCGCCGAGTAGAACTTATGCAAACTCGGTCGTGCCAAGACTTCCACTTGCTCTACGTGCCTCTAGACCATTCTTGTGCCAACGACGTCAAGGAGACGACTCGTGCTAGTCGTGCCAAGATACTTGAACGTGCCTTAAGATCGCGGCCGTGCCTCCCAAGATCATCCAGACTTAGCCAACTTGCCTTACAGCCCTTCTTGACTTAACTCGAGACGACGCCACATTCATGCCAAAGTACGTGTCTTTGCTATAGCCAAATCTTAGGATCCAGAATGGTGCTGCAACCGTGCACACCTAACTCGTGTCGACTCCAGGTTAGCGCTTGCTATAAGCATAACTTGTTAACCCAACTCGTAACCTGCTAGTACTCGACGCAATCCAAAGGCATACATGCAGATAGCCGCTCTTGCCGACACATCTATATGAGTGGTCACTAGAAATGTCAAGCTATCCTAGATCTTTTGCATACGGTAACCATTCGCGTGGCGAGGTACGACCTCCCACCGAATAACCCACAACCTATATTGTAATGGTTCACTTCACTCGAGTCGTACCTTCGATGAAGGTCGTACAATATCTACCATTCCTCCTAGGCCGACACGAACCCGGATCACCGAGATCGTTCGAGGAATTTTGCCCTTGCGCGTAAGGTGTCCAATGACCATACAAGACTCAACTCGATCTATCAAGTCCTTTCCTTAACCAAGACCATGCTTTCCATCTTTCTATCGAGACTCCCAAGTAGCGGGACGGATCTCGTGTGATTCCTGATCGAGACTTCCAAGTCGCCGGACCGATCACGTGAACTTCCTTATCGAGACTTATCGAGACTCCCAAGTAGCGGGACCGATCTCGTGTGCTTCCTTATCGAGAACGAGACTTATCGAGACTCCCAAGTAGCGGGACCAATCTTATGTGCTTCCTTATCGAGACTCCCAAGTAGCGGGACGATCTCGTGTGCTTCCTTATCGAGACTTGTCGAGACTTCCAAGTAGCGGGATCGATCTCGTGAATTAAACTTATCGAGACTCCCAAGTAACGGGACCGATCTCGACGACAACCAGTCGCGTGGACTTCCTTTGTCCGTGGCATGCTTTTCACTAAAACCACAGTGGCTCGTGCCTTAGATAGACCTTGTTCTCTAGGCGACGCTAATGCCAAGTCATATACTTTATATGACGAGCCTTGTCCTCGTGGGACTATGTGATTTGGCAACCGCATGAAACAGGGGACAGTGCTAGAAATGGCTTAGATCGACCAGCATAACTTTGCCTAACTTATTTGCGCAACGACTTGACGAACAAAGGCTACGCCAAGCTTTCGATCGAGAGAACGTGTCGTGCACGCGCTCGACTTGACCAACCAAGCTCTTTGGTTGCCTAGACTTAAGCCACAAGCCGTGCAACATGACTTAAACCGCAGGACTGACGAAGTCTATGCCAAGCCTTGGACGATGGGACCGTGCATGCTTTATGAAGCATTCATACGGGCGATGCCTATAACTTAGGCTAATTCCAGCATTGTGGCAACTTAGCAACTCAGGCCAACTTCCTTCTTCCATGCCACGGGGCGAAGGATCGAGTGTCATTTTGAAAGCACGCTGAGCCGACTTCTAAGCAGACCGTGGGACCTTTTTCTATGTTCTAACACATTCCGACCCGTCGGGATTATTTCCTTAGCTATGTGGATGCATCTCTTTTATTATCAAGCCTAACTTGTGCAAGTTGAAAACATGCGATTTATTATGTGAAGGCTAAGATAAGGCAAGTTCACCGAAACTATCCCACCTGAGCGAGGAGTCGCCTCGACCGAGCAGGTCTCCAAGCAAGCCGTTACGAGTCCGAACGCCGTCGGTGTTTCGATTCCTCCGATTAACTGAGCGGGACAGGGCACTACATCATACACCACTCAGAAAAAGTTTCTTCCTCGAAACTAACGGAGTACTTACTTTTAGACCACTTTGATCTAAGGACCCTCGTATACGCTTCGCCTATGCATTTCCTTAATCTGAGTAACACTCGCACTACTATCAGTCTTTCCATTAATACGATTTCAAAATCTTTGAACCTTTTGCATTCCTCGAGTCTCACATGAATTCAACGTGTCACTTGGATGGATCGTGCACATATTCCAGGCTTCCCCAAAATACATGCATTCAGCCAAGCCGTATGATAGAGAGTTCGTCATTCTCACTCGAGTCGCATCTTGCACATATTCAAGCGTCCCTGAAATATATGCATGTCAGCCGAATCTCGTGAGGTGTATTCCTATATTCTTGATTCACTCTATCAATCTATACCAATCCTCAAGATCAATCTTTCGATTGCTAACTCTCGAAACAGGGGCGTCTTGCCTAACCGCTAGGCCATTTGTCAAGGCTAAGTCAATGTCAGGATTGGAATCATAGTTTCCCAACAATAATGCCAATACTAACCCCAATCCTATGGTCAAACCAAAGTCGATAATATATGGTTTTCTACCCAAGCTCGTGTCACTCAGATTTCTGAACATCGAACATGATCACCTAATTCACATCAAGGCATTCGTTGTGCAGATTCGAATCAGTTTAAATCACCAATTTGCATAGTCTATTCCTTCTGACATATTGACATCATTCACATATCCATTCTAAGCAATTCATGTATTCGATCACAAGTTTGTCTAGCACGACAATTTGTCACGCCCCAATCTCACGCATATTCGATTGTCTATGTTGGACATTAATCACCATGCCACGTTCTCGCAGGATAATCGTCCTTTTTGGAGCGTAACTCCTGCTTGAGTCTAGACTAATTCATTCTCGATACGCGAATTGGACCTACCCAATCCTCAAGTTCGATCGTCAAACACACTGAGTCATTTTTGAGTCCACCTTCGCATCAAACCGCAAGTCGAAGCAATCAAATTGCCACGCCATTCAAGTTCGATCACCCCCGCTGTATGAATCACCATACCAGTGCTCACACGGAATGATCGCCCTAATCCGGCGTGACGCATGTGCGAGGTTGGAGTTGCGCTCGTATAAGACAAGAACGTCAACGTTGTGTTTATCGTCGAAGCAATCCAAATATTTCATTTTCAGCTAGAAAATCCTCGAGCCAAGTCTATCATTTTCCTCGACACATTTCAACATCCCGAGTATAGAATCCATCAGAACAATGACATTTTACACGATCATTATTTCTCGAATCAGAGTACCCCCGAGTTATCGTACATCGATCTTTGATACGCCTCAATACCATCGATGATGTACGTAACCTGACGATCTTCCTTTGCAACAAACTCCGAGTCGTGCAACTGATGCTATTATTGGAATTGGATATACCATAATTCTATTCGACAAAATCTAAAATCATAAGTGCGATCCTCTAGGTTTCCTCGATCAAGACATTCATTTTTATTCAACGTTCCGAATCCTGATCCGATATCATTTTCTAACTCGCGTTGCCCATTCAGAAGTTGTCCGAACGACATCTCATTCGGGACATTCGAAGTCACGACCAACTAAGCGTAACGCGTTCAAAGGCTTTGCACGATCGCATCGCCTCGCCGACATACTCGTCGTTACCCCTAATTCTCAATTTTACCCAAATAATTTCCAAGACGGACCATACACCACTCAGGATTCGAGCCATCCGATTTAGTCCACAATTACGTTTGTATTATTAGCTAAAACATCTTTTCATATTCGTTCGACAAAACTCTAGCACAATCGCTCACGTCGTTTTGACAGTCTAAGTCTTATATATCTCTATCGATATTCCACATGTAAATTATATTCATGATTCACGCGTCTCGACGTACCAAGTCGTTCGTACTATTTCTATCGATATACACTCTAAGTATATCACCGTTCTCGACCGAGTGATACTTAATATCGCTCGCAATTCGTTTGCACCATAAAGTCTATTTGCGTGACACGCGACACAACTTAGCCAAAAGGCTGTGTGCATAGCTATCCTGTACGGACTATACTCTGATTTGCACGCCCATTTGCTAATGTCGACGTAGGACTAATTAGGCACGCACGCGACTTGCTAACATTAGCATGTGCTTTCTATCAACTCAAGTTCGACATCGTTCGGCACAAAGGCCATCGCCTACCGATGCGTTCGATTGAACACTTGTACGAGCTTTTGAAAATATTTATACTTATTGCATGGACATGCCGTGGCACATTTGAGAGAGCGCAAAATCTTTACCAACGACGAGCTTTCAAAACTGAGAGATTCAACTTGAAGTCCAAGGACGTAAAGCCGTGCTCTGATACCACTATGTCACGCCCCGCTCCCGTAGGAGCGGTCGTCCTCGTAAATGCGTGATGCCACATGAGCCTAGATTGCGCTCATGCAAGGCAGTTTCATAACGGCCGATTACAGCGGCTGCGACGGGGTCGTCGTACAGAAGTCCCAAGTAGAAACATTGAACATGCAGCAGAAATTAAGAAGCAAAACACAGGTTATTCAAAAGTGCTATTTATTGATATTGAACAATAAGATTACAATGGGGCGCAAGGCCATGATTACAAGTCTCTCAAGCTCACTTTTCTCTCATTTTATAAGTCACTCTGCTCTCTCTCTCATCTTTTGATACAATGCTTGAGCCAGCGGATGCTTCGGAAGGCAATGTCTATACATTATGTCCCATATAAGTCTTGACTTCATGCGGTCACGCGCTTCGAATCGCCAAAGAATTACTTGCCTCGATGCATCCAAGCGAACTCCGCGCCACGAGCTTCTACCTGTGCCTGCACATGAAAACTGTATGGGTGTCAGTACTCAACTGTACTGGTGGAGTGAGCTCCTCGCCCACCCATACATAACCGACACGTTCATTTACTATGTACAGCTTCCTCCCTTTTTGATTGTCTTGCTAGTCTTGCCTTAGGATAAATTTTAGGACAAAGACGTCTTGGTCTATACTTGGCAACGCAACGAAAGGGTCGTGCTATGCTTTATTCGTGACTTCAATACATTCGAGTCAGTGCCTCGCCGAGTAGAACTTATGCAAACTTGGCCGTGCCAAGACTTTCACTTGCTCTATGTGCCTCTAGACCATTCTCGTGCCAACGACGTCAAGGAGACGACTCGTGCTAGTCATGCCAAGATACTTGAACGTGCCTTAAGATCGAGGTCGTGCCTCCCAAGATCATCCAGACTTAACCAACTTGCCTTACCGCCCTTCCTGACTTAACTCGAGACGACACCACATTCATATCGAAGCACGTGTCTTTGCTATAGCCAAATCTTAGGTTCCAGAATGGTGCTGCAACCGTGCACACCCAACTCGTGCTGACTCCAGGTTAGCGCTTGCTATAAGCGTAACTTGTTAACCCAACTCGTAACCTGCTAGTACTCGACGCAATCCAAAGGCATATACGCGGATAGCCGCTCTTGCCGACACATCTATATGAGTGGTTACTAGCAATGTCAAGCTATTCTGGATCTTTTGTTTACGGTGACCGTTCGCATGGCGAGGTACGAGCTCCCACCGAATGACCTGTAACCTATATTGTAATGGTTCACTTTAATCGAGTCGTACCCTCGATGAAGGCCGTACAATATCTGTAATTCCTCCTAGGCCGACACGAACCCGGCGCCTCGGGATCGCTCGAGGAATTTTTCCCTTGCGCGCAAGTTGTCCAATGACCATGCAAGACTTAACTCTATCTATCAAGTCCATTCCTTAACCAAGATCATGCTTTCCATCTTTCTATCGAGACTCCCAAGTAGCGGGACCGATCTCTCGTGAATCCTGATCGAGACTCCCAATTAGCGAGACCGATCTCTCGTGAACTTCCTTATCGAGACTTATCGAGACTCCCAAGCAGTGGGACCGATCTCGTGTGCTTCCTTATCGAGAAGGAGACTTATCGAGACTCCCAAGTAGCGGGACCAATCTCGTGTGCTTCCTTATCGAGACTTGTCGAGACTCCCAAGTAGCGGGATCGATCTCGTGTGCTTTCTTATCGAGACATGTCGAGACTCCCAAGTAGCAAGACCGATCTCGTGAACGAGACTTATCGAGACTCCCAAGTAGCGGTACTGATCTCGACGACAACCAGTCGTGTGGAGTTCCTTTGTCTGTGGCATGCTTTTCACTAAACCCACCGTGGCACATGCCTTAGACAGACATTGTTCTCTAGGCGACGCTATCGCTCAAGTCATATACTTTATATGACGAGCTTTGTTCTCGTGGGACTATGTGATTTGGCAACCGCAGAAAACAGAAGACAGTGCTAGAAATGGCTTAGATCGACCAGCATAACTTTGCCTAACTTATTTGTGCAATAAATTAACGAGCAAAGGCTACGCCAAGCTTCGCATCGAGAGAACATATCGTGCACGCGCTCGACTTGATCAACCAAGCTCTTTTGTTGCCTAGACTTAAGCCACAAGCCATGCAAAACGACTTAAACTGCGGGACGGACGAAGGCTATGCCAAGCCTTGGACGACGGGACCGTGTATGCTTTTTGAAGCATTCATGTGGGCGACGCCTATGACTTAGGCTAATTTCGGCATTGTGGCAACTTAGCAACTCAGGCCAACTTCCTTCTCCCAAGCCACTGGACGAAGAATCGAGTGTCATTTTGAAAGCATGCTGAGCCGACTTCTAAGCAGACCGTGGGACCTTTTTCCATGTTCTAAGACATTCTGACCCTTCAAGATTATTTTCTTAGCTATGTGGATGTGTCTCTTTTATTATCAAGCCTAATTTGTGCAAGTTGAAAACATGCGATTTATTATGTGAAGGCTAAGATGAGGCAAGTTCACCGAAACTACCCCACCTGAGCGAGGAGTCGCCTCGACCGAGCAGGTCTCCGAGCAAGCCGTTGCGAGGCTAAGTCCGAACGCCGTCATCATTTCGATTCCTCCGATTAACTGAGCGGGACGGGGCACTATATGTAGGACCCTGATAGGTCAACATGCCAACTACGTATTTTAACCAGACTCTAGTCTGACTCAAATACGTATAAGCTGTGTAAAACATAACAGGTGTCCATGTAATCATACTAACATCCACAACGATAACTACATAAGAACTCTAAAAATAAATAACAAAGGAAGAACCGATAAGAAGGCATCATTAATCGATACCTGAAGATCCAAAAGATGTAGTGTCCACTATGCCTATATCAGATCTCAGCAATAACATGGAAAGTCACTAGGTCCACAGGGGACTATCAAGATACATAAAAACATGCCTACTATGACAGTAAATAACATACGAGAAAAAAAATAGAACATAAACAACTACTAGAACAAGAATGAAGATCACATGGAAGAACTCTATAGATAATGACATGTCAAGAGGTAAGTAATACTAAGTATGGCTACAAACAAATAGAATGAATTTAGTCCTGTGTGGTGCTCCCGGCTCTTTAGCTAGGAGTCCTACGTGGTGCTCCCTAACTATAGTAAATCTTTATCGTAGCCCTTAGGGGGACTCCCGAGTCGAGAGTGGTCAAGTAGCCAATCCTAATATTGGTTGAGGATCAAGTCAAGTAACAAGGAACACATGATCAAGTCAAGTCACGCGAGTAAACAATAATATCGAAGTCATGTGTAAAAAAATATAAAAAATAATTAATGATAAATGCAAGTGATAACAGGTACAAGACATAAAAATAAATCATGACAAGGATGCTGGTACATAATATAAAATGAGACATGAACAAGCAAGAATAATAGGAAACATGCATGTAAATAACTATACAAAGTTTGCAAGGTATACTTGCTTGGAGTTTTGTCCAATCTGTGCTGAGGCTGCGGTACCAACTGTCACATCCATGCCAAGGCACATGCTACGATTCACAAAAAATCTACTAAAGCCCAAAACAGACAACCAAGAATCAACACATAAAAATATGACTAACTCATATCTAGAGACTTGGGTCATTATACGTCGCGTATTACCCATGTTATCTAACCCACTTATTAATCATACCATCTAGAACTAGGTCACACTAGTCTCTATAATCATTATTTATTCGTTAATAATATGAATCATAAATTTTAGGTTAAAGATATTAAGTTGTATCACAAATTTTTTACCATAAAACCTATGACATGCAAATTAAGACAAGATGATCAATCATAAAATCACCCGTTAAATCGAATCATAGGGCCCGCGAAACGGCGATCCGGTCAACTATCTCAGATTTGGACCAAATTTGGCTCACAAGACCAAAAAAATACCTCGATTCCAATAGCACAAGTTTTGTCACAATTTGAGGAGTATGCATAAAGTAATTGGAAATTTTTAACAAAGGCCGATATAATATTTTTCGACTGATACACATTGAATTCGTTGTGCACAAGCAACCAATTCGAGTTCTGTCAAATCTCACATGTCCGTGAAGTCCATAAGCACCTTTCGATGCATATTGTTCGTGACCAAGTCGCCCGGTTTGTCAGGACGGACTCCGTATTGGAGAAAATTTAAGTTTTGAAAATAGTTTTTCTCATGTTTTGGAACTGATTTTATTCGAAAACTAACGAAGGAAAAAATTACAAATAAATATTCGTTGTGAAGCTATTCATGTTGGCTACAACTCAGTTCTTTTAGATTTTTAAAATTCTCAATATCCGTTCCAAAAATTGGCTTCCATAACATCATTCTGGGACAGTTTTTAATGTCCAAAAAATATGTTTTATCTTGATTTTGGAACTCGATTTTCGTCGCGTATGTTTGCAAAAACAAAAGTTTAAATACAAACTAAGAAGAAAGAAAGTACAAAGTGTATAATGATTTTCGGGGAAGTATAACTGTAGGAATCTGATTAGAAGACGGTCACTTTATCCCTTGAACTATGTGATATTGAAACTCTATTTATAGAGTTATAAAATAAATGTCAAAGAGTTATTCTGAGTGGCGGGCACTCTGAGTTGCACACCTCCTGTCTAGTTGCCCGAGCGATTACTTTAACTGTTGGTGACGCGTGGCATCCTGTCAGTGAGATAAGCGTGGTCGTGGGCAGCGTAGTGGACACGTTCTTCGAAATTAGTGGCATGCGAGCCACATCATCTAGCTTCTGGACAAAAGTTGATCAGGTGGTGCCAACTATCTAGGTTGCGCTGGCACAACTTGGTAACTGGCGTCTCTGACTCAGTCTTATGTATTGTGGAAATTTCTTGTGCCCTTCGATAGCTTGCACGAGCTAGCTGTCAGCATTAAATAATGACAAAATCTTCTCGAGCGCCGCGTTGCTCGGGATTCAAAGAGATATTCTTCAACTGCTGTGCTGTCAGTAATGATGGCTACTATTACAGCTTCTCGAGGAAGCTTGCCACGTGGGCCTCGCGTACCTTGATTTGGGCGCAACCTGGGCCTTGTGCAAGTTATTGACTAGGCGCCACTTGATGCTGGTGCCATCTTGTGAGTGACGCCCATTCAATTTTGAGCTTCTACAATTCCCCCTTCAAAGTTTGAAAGATTTTAAATTTTAAAATACTTTGAATTAGAAACAATCGACACGAGTTGCACCTGTCAACAATGTAATTGACCTCGACTTCTGAGCGCAAGTTACGCAACGGTCCAGAAATTACTTTGGTTTATAAATATTCGTAAAGAGAAAAAAAAATGCACTTTTTACTAAAAAGTTATTTTCCTGTTCAACCTCTTGTCTTCTTCTTCTTGAGCTCCTCCGACCATTAATGGCGCCAAAGAAGTCTGCTGCCGACAAGGGCAAGGCCCCCCGCCGGACCTTCATCGTGCACATCACCGATGAGGGTGCCTCGCTATGCGCCACCATCGTCGAGAGCTGAACGAGCCAACCCACCTCTCGAAGGTGATCTTCGTAGAATAAATCGACTATCACTTAGGTGCCAGTGAACAATAGTCCACCATGCCAGAGTTGATCATCTCTTTTTAGAGCTCTGATTGACCTGCGCACTACGTAACGTGCGCCTCCTCTTTTTAGAGTGTACGCGCGCAGTTCATTACTTGCGTCTCCTCTTTTTAGAGTGTTGGCTGCATCAAAACACACTTTTTATTTTTACAAACTGTGCTGTGCAAGTTTTGAACTTGCGCGATCACGCACTTCGGACATGCGCACTTCAAATTTGCACCAGGCACAACTTGAGTCAAGTTTTGTGAAGCGCACAACTTGAGCACTGTTTGTGCAAATTTTATTAAATATTTTAAGGCACTTTGAATTTACACTAGGCGCACTCTGTGAACTTGTGCGACATAGAACTGCGCACAATCTAGGAAATAGTTTAGAAGCTCGCACAACCTATGACCTCGCGCACCATGCTTTAAATTTAGAGATTGTTGTATAGACTTTGTAATTGATCTTTGCCCCCCTTTCATTTTACAGCTGATCTCAGGGAAGACCAAGATGCTGAAAGATTAGCTTTGGCTTTCAGAGTGTCAGAGTACCGAGAGGACATATCCCATGTATTGTACCCTCAATACAATCTTCTTGAGTCCAGAAGGGCGATGTTGGAAAAATATAAATTCTCCAGTTTCCTCCGTCGGATGTCATGGGATATGACCGTAATTCAACAAGCCAGAGTTAGAAAATTATGCTACAGGCTGGGTCCTCAGTACAAGAACTTATTCTATAGCACTTCAAAGAAGTTCAACTCTCATTTAAAGGTTTAAACCAAGTTGTGTACCTCCTGAAGATTCATTGCTACTACTTCCTGTTAGGTACCTATCTTTGCGAACATATTTGTGAAGGCTGAGGGAAGGTCTCCAAACAAAACCATGCGTTTAACAGGCTTGGTGAACCCTGATATGAAGCACTGGAACATCGTTGTAGTTTGGGTTTTGAATCAGTTCAAGGACGAACTCCTCAAGTTAGAACTCTATGATCCGATCTGGGCTACTGCTCACGGTATTCGTCCAAATGCCCATATGTTTTTGGCTCTGGTAAAAAGATACAATGGTAGAACCGACACTTTCATGACTCCTCGCGGAGAAATTGGCTTCGGGCTTCATGAGATGAAGTATCTTTCTCACTTACCAATGGGTGGGAACCCCTATGAAGAATATGTGCCTACGAACGAGGAGCTGGATATCCTATCAGAAGAGAACCCTCAGATGGTGGCTGTGTTTGAGGAGTTGTTATGCCACTATATGATCTGTTCCCTTTATTATAAAAGTGCTTCCAAAGGGTCATGCTACACAATCAAGTAGCTGACATACCTATTTTTGGGCTATATCCATGAAGACAAGACACTACCGTAATAAGTCATATTAGCGACGCCAGAAAACGTCGCTAAAATGATAAAAAAAACGTCGCTACAACGGTTTATCGACGTATTTAGCGATATTTTCCTGTGGTCGCGAAAAGCCATATCGCTAACAGGTAAAACGTCAGTAATCGTCGCCATTACCGACGCTTACTGACGTCAATAAACGTCGATAATTGACCGACGTTCACCGACACCACGTCGGAAAAATGGTGACGTCTCAATCGTCGGTCAACGTCGGTAAATTTAGCGACGTATGCTAGTTGTTACCGACGTTCATCGACTCTGTAGTCGAGGGAAATACTGGGACGCTAAATGTCGATAAACGTCGGTATAACTGGTGATGTACCGACGTTTATCGACATTTAGCTGCATCGCTAAACGTCGCTAAATTACAAAAAAATAAATAATAAATAAATTACAGAATGTCCACAGAATCACATTTTCTACCCGCAACATTAAATAACAAAAAAACCACAAGCACATTTTCTTCCTGGGTTCGCTGACCCCTTCGGTGGAACACTCAACACCGGTACATCACAATATACATATGTATCAAAGCAAACAAGAGTAAAAGTCTACAACCAACATATGATGAGATACCATCACAACGAACACTAAAATATCCAAAGTCGGTAAACGAATATCCAAAGTATACAACCAATACCCACATGAATCCACAACCAATAATGAAAGTCTACACAAACAAATAATCCACAACCAATACTGAAAAAACATAAACAAACACTAAAAAAATACTACAATCTCGTAAAACAGTCCTAACTCGGACTACTGCAGATCTGGAGGAGGAGGGGCACCGCAGCGCCTCAAGGATAGGAACATCTCATACTCCTCCCGTGAAATCGTCACCGTTGAAGAAGGTAGTGACGTCGGTGGAGTCGGAGGTAGTGACGCCGGCGAAGTCGACGACAATGAAGGCGCACCCGGAGGACAATAACGCTCCAACGCTGCTAGTCGCTGGTGGTAGAAATCCATGGTAGATAACAGCCTCGTACTGCTATCAACCATCGAAACCTGTATCAACGTGAGCCTCTCACCCATGGACAGTTGTGATGCCTGCAGATCCGTCACGCTGTGCTCTATCGACGCTCTAAGATCAGCGACGCCCCGCTCTGTCCTCTCAGTCACATCCCTGAGCTCCATAATGCTGTGGTCGAGCGTATCCAATTGTGCTATGAGCGCAGCATCGTCCGTCTGGTGCTGCTCCTGGATCCGTCGTAGCAGCTCGTCACGGACAGACTCTACCATCTGCTGGACTCGGGCAGACTCCTGGGAGGGCTGTGGTCCATGCACACTAGCATGGGAGGCCCTTGAGGATTGTGTCGCAACTAGGGCACCATAGGATCCCGTACCCTAGTACGTACCCCTGTGGATACCACCAGCGGCGGTCACCCATAGCTCGTCCTCCGACGGAGCTGGAGCGGGCTGCGAGGAAGTACCAGCCTCTTCTGCAGCAGGTGCACTAGCAGCCGCCCACTCCTTAAGCCGTTGAAACTAGGCCAAGAAAGCATGGATACTCTATAACTTCTAATGTCTAATGTACTTATTATTACTAACTACATGATTATCTATTTGCGTGCATATTTACTAAGTTATATCAAAACTAACACGAAGTATTAAAATTAAAAAATAGAATTGTAATACTTACATAGGCCTGCTCCGCCCTCTCGTCAATAAGCTTTCCGCCCTTCCGATGTGTGGTCAGGAAGACAGTCACCACATTGGCGTCATCACCCCTCCTTACCTGTAATTAAATTGAGTAATATATCGGACTTGCATTAAAATAATTTATCGGACTTGTATTAAAATAATATTTCTGAAATAAAAAGACATACCAAACGACGGAAATGTTCCGTCATCGGAATCGACCCACCGCACCACTTTGATCCCTGCTTCCTAGCCGCCTTGGCCTTTTCAGACTTTTCTTTGTACCTTGGCTCGTCGTATCGAGCCTTCATCGCAGTCCACTGCTCAGGGGTGATCCAACCTTGGATCGGCTTTCCGGCACGATCACGAGTCTTCCGATCATTAATAGCGTCACGGATCAGCTTAGCAGCGACGGCAGGAAACATCCCCTCGATCATCTCGGCCCGGTACGGTGGATAAAAAATATATCCTAGAAGAGTGCAAACCAAATATTTATCAGTTATATATAATATGCAAAAATTATATGATTCATGTTAAAAGCAAATATATTTTAACCTTGAAGCACACAAATCAGTAGGCCTTCCTCTCGTCCGGAGCATCATAGTAGTTTATCCAAGGACCACCATAATTAGTCCTTAAGAAGTGGCATAGGCGTCTCTGTACCGACGGGGGACGATACATATACAGACATATTATATTCATGAGAAAAGTTAATTTATGATAAACACAAAAAAATGATAAACCAAAACACTTACTTTGTACCGTCGGCCCAGATCTCTGTCCTCGTCTCCTCCGGAGGTGCGCATGCATCATCTGCCTGATACTGGTCGGTCATTGGCTCAGCCTCCTCCATCTGCTCATCTGTCTCCATCGTCGTATCAGCAGGAGGAACACTAGACGACGAAGCAGTCTTAGGCCTGCAACTACTCGTCCCAGGAGATATGCTACGTAGCATCGGGACAGGCGGCGGTAATGTCCGATACACAGGAGTACTGGGCGACGAGGATCCAGAGCCGGTACCAGTAGGAGGTACTGAAGGAGTACCCTATCCTCTGCCAGTACCAGTACCCCATGCCCCATGTCGGGACATGCGGAACGATCCGCGATAACCTGTCATACCTGATAACAACATATGATGAGATACAACAAATAATAGTATATTAGAAATATAAAAGTACAACAAAGACAAGATAATAACCAAGACAACATATGATGATATATTTTACAAGAAACATCTAAGTCCAGATAGTATATTCTACAAGAAACATCTAAGTTCAGATAGTACATTCTACAAGAAACATCTAAGTCCAGATAGTACATTCTAAAAGAAACATCTAAAAATGAAAGTACATCTCTCTCAATCATCTTCAGAATATTCATCTTGTTCGTCTTCCTCGACCTCATCTTCCTCTTCCTCTCCCTCATCATCTTCAATTTCATCTTCGCCTTTCTTAGCTTCGACTTCCTCTTTGGATAATTCTACATCTTCTACATTAGTCGTGTAATGCGTAACTTCCGTGGAGTCCACATCAACAATATTGGTTACAAGAGGTAGCTCGTCCTCCTGATAAGCTTTTTTGTCAATATCTAAAGTATCTCTAGCTTTAGTCTTGCATACTGCCCACCAGTCAGACTTCGTTGCTCTCCGTCTCGGATAAGCTGTGAAGTACACGAGCTGAGCCTGAGTTGATAGGACAAATGGTTCGTAGCCTTGATATCTACGCTTGTAGTTTATATCCACAAGACCATGCTTGTCAATTTTCCAACCTTGATTTTCAATCAGATCGAACCATTCACACTTGAACAATACGATCTTTGTTGGTTCTCTGCCATAATTATATGTCAACTCCACAATCTCCCACAAGATGCTAAAGAAATCATTTTCTGGATCGACGGCTTTGTAGTTCAAAGATTTGATACACAAACAACTATTTTTTGTGGAATCAAGATCCAGGAAGCTGTCTCTGATCGGAGCATTTGTTGACTTGAACCTAAAACCATTGTCACAGTAACTTAGCCATATTTTAACAAAAGTAATTGGTCCCTTGGCAAGAGTTCTAATTAATTCAATCTCTGGTGAAATTAGACGATCGACCTGAATACCAAAGAAGAGATAGTAAGTTATTTATTGCACAGTTGCATTAGATGAGGCCAGTAATTACCGAGTTGCTTATATATTCGCTCAACCAAGAAGGAAAATGACGTCTCATTTCTTGTTCTAATTCTTCGTCTGTTAGGTAGGGTCTAACCGACCTCAACTCATCATTATATGTGCTGAAAAACAACAAAGCAACCGCCGATTAGTACAATAATATTAGCTTATACTATTACATTGAGATGACGTAAACTTATCATTAATTACTTACCCCTCTAGCTTCTCCACTTCATCCTCATCGCAATTGAGTAATATATACAACTGAGCAGCCCTTAGCTCTTCGTCATTCAAATATCTCTTCTTTATTTTCCTCGAAGGCTTTTCGGACGCATTGAATACTTTTAGTATTCCATTATTAGATTCTTGATATCCGTCATCGTTTCTCGGAGCCCTCGTTCTATTCATAGCAACATGAGTTTTGAAATACGTCGAGCAGAAGTTTGTAATCTCCTCGAGAATATAGGCTTCACAAATAGAACCCTCGACCCTAGCGTTGTTTTTTGCCTTCCCCTTTAGGTGGTTCAAATGCCGCTCAAACGAGTACATCCACCGATAACCGACGGGCCCACCAACACGTGCCTCGTAGGAAAGATGAATTGGCAAATGCTCCATAGAGTCGAAGAATCCAGAAGGAAATACCTTCTCGAGCTTACACAGTGTTACCGCAATATCGTTCTCCTGCTTTTCTAGACGATCGACGAGCAACTTAGTAGAACAAAGATCTCTGAAGAATATGCTAAGCTCGGTCAATGGATCCTAAACAACCTGGG
The DNA here is from genome assembly GCA_029216955.1 of Iris pallida. Lineage (NCBI taxonomy): Eukaryota > Viridiplantae > Streptophyta > Magnoliopsida > Asparagales > Iridaceae > Iris > Iris pallida. The sequence goes on from JANAVB010033220.1 coordinate 15,068,027, forward strand.
GTAAGAATTCCTAAAATGCAATCGGAATTAACCTCTCCATGAATATGTGACAATCATGGCTCTTCATACCTGTCAGTTTGTTCTCCTTGAGGTCGACGCATCTTCTCAAGTTCGAAACATACCCGTCTGGAAATTTTAGACCTTGAATCCACCTATAAAGTCTGACTTTATCCTCCTTCTCCAGTGAGAAAATTGCATTAGGCTTCTTCAACTTCCCATTCCCCTCCTCTATCAAATAAAATGCATGACGTCTACATATTTCTTCCAACTCCAATCTAGCCTTTGGATTGTCTTTTGTCTTCCCCTTTACGTCCATTACAGTATTAATTATGTTGTCAAACACATTCTTCTCGATATGCATGACATCAAGGTTATGTCTAATCAGATTGGTGCTCCAATATGGCAGATCCCAGAATATACTCCTCTTCGTCCAGTTATGAGTGCGACCAAATCCATCACACTTGTAGCCCATAGTAGGCTCTTCAATAGCTCTTGGTAAATCTTTTACCTCTTTCCATATCGTGTATTCGGGCCACCTTGGCGGGAGATTAGCCTTCTCCACAACACCAGCACGAAAAGCATTCATGTTCCTCCGGTACGGATGATCCTTCGACAGAAATTGTCGATGATAATCGAAGAAGCACGGTTTGCCTCCGTGTTTCAAACGGAAAGCCTTAGTGCGGTCCATGCAATACGGATATGAAAGACAAACATGCGTGCTCCATCCAGATAACATACTATAGGCCAAAAAGTCGTTGACGGTCCACATAAGAGCTGTCCGTATCTGAAAATTTTGTTTTCTAGATACATCGTACGTATTGGAACCTACTTCCCACAACTGATTCAACTCATCAATCAATGGCTGTAAATACACATCGATGTTCCTTTTTGGATTATTCGGACCTGGGATAATAACGGTGAGGAATATATATGGAGTCTTCATGCACATCCAAGGCGGTAGATTGTACGGAGTGACGATCACAGGCCAACACGACTACCTGGACCCTGAAAGTTCGAATGGGGTAAAACCGTCAGAGCAGAGACCCAATCTGACATTACGCGGATCAGAAGCAAAATCTGGATACTCTCAATCAAAGTGCTTCCATGCTTCTCCATCAAATGGGTGATCCAACACTTCTTTGGTCTGTTCTCGCTTATGCCAACTCATGTTTTCTGCAGTTCCTTTACCATAAACAACTGCTGCAACTGCGGCGTCAACGACAAGTAGTACATCAAATCGGTAGGCTTCCTTTTACCGACAGACTTTCCTCTACCACTGCCCTTGTAGCGATTAGCACCACAAAATCTGCAGGCGTCTTCATCCTTGTCGTCTTTGTAGTACAACATGCACCCGTTGCGACATGCATCGATTTTCTTGTATCCCATCCAGAGCGATCTCACCATCCTCTTAGACCGATAAAAGTCTTTAGGCAACTTAGCACCCTCAGGCAATATTTCTATAATCAACTCCATAACTCGGTTGTAGCAATCTTGCAACATATTAAAATCAGACTTGATGCTCAACAATCTTGTAACCACCTCCAATGATGAATGATCCTCACAACCAGGATATAATGGAGTCCTTGCATTCTCCAACAACTCTATGAACTTTGCAGCATCAGCATTCGATGCCTCCTCAGGTGCATCATGATTGTCCGGATCGAAACTAGGCCCCGCCGCATCAAAAACCATGTTCACCAACCATCGTCGTAAGCAGCGTGGTTGTGGACATCCACATAAGGCTCATACTCCGATGCTAAAGACACAAGTTCTCCATGCGCGCTCCACCGATAGTAATTCGGCATGAAACCCTTCGAGTATAAATGACACGTGACTTCCACTTCTGGATGATATTTCAAGTTGCGACATCTCACACACGGACACTTAATTTTGGTTCCGTCCATGTACTGAGGGAACGCCTTGGCAAACTACAGGAACTGCTGTATGCCCTCTACGAATTCATCCCGCACACCGTACTTGTCATCAGGATGACGGTTGTACATCCAATAACGATTCTGCAGATAGTAATTCAGATCCATATCCATTTGAGGATAATTATGTAAGATAAATACATGCACTCGTTGAAATACTTGTAAAAGTAACAGGCGTATTAATCATGACATATCCTAAATATTGAAATAGAATCCCAAGTAATCATGATACAACAAGTGGTAATAGTGTATCACATGACATAACCATATAACCATAGTGTATCAGAATTGACCACACAGAAGACTTAGCCTAATTAATCTCCATAAAACAAGTGGTAATAAGTCCATAATTAATCTCCATAAAACAAGTACAGCTGGTAATAAGTCCATAAACTCATCTCCATAAAACAAGTACAGCTGGTAATAAGTACTAATAGTCCAACACAAAATATATCCATAAAACTACACTAATGACGACCATGCAGCTCACGCATACGCTCAATTATACCATCACGCAAAATCTTCGAAAAAGTGGGATCGACGGCGGGAAAGCGTCATTCCACTGCAGGTGCTGGATGAATGGAACTCTCGGTCTCACTAGCAACCGGTGGCACTTCCTCCTTAACAGTAGGAGGAGCCACCTCAGCAATCTGTGTTTCCTTCAAACAACGTGCCGCTGCTCGGGTCATGGGTGCCATCTGGTAAGATCGATATTCACAGAGAATATAATTGTAACATAAGCAAACTAACTAAAGGAACCATCATCTCGTTTCATGTATCAAAACCCAAGTTCCATTATGAAATCTCAGTTTTCTTCAATGAGTATACCTATGTGTGTTTAGTTCAGTTTTTCGTGAGATTGTATAGATATGTATATATGTAGATTGATAGATAAAGCTATAGTTATATAAGAGTTTTTCCTGAGATTGTATACATATGTATACATATGTATATATGTATATAAAGGAACCATCAATGAGTATACATATATATATATTGTATACTTATGTATAAGAGTTTCATGTATACATGTATATATATGTATAAGAGTTTTCTTCAATGAGTATACATATGTATATATTGTATATATATGTATAAGAGTTTTCTTCAATGTATACATATATATAAGAGTTTTCTTCAATGAGTATACTTGTCTGTGTGTCATGTTATATACTTCCATGTTTGCGTATTAGGGTACGTATGTCTGTATCTGTGTGTCTTTGTGTCTGTGTCTGTGTCTGTGTCTTTGTCTCAGTATGTGAATGTTTGTCCGTATTCGTGTTCATGTCGTGGCAGATTGAGGGAGTGTGTCAGTGTCGTGTCCAAGTCCAATGTATCGTGTCTATACGTGTCCAACACCAAAATCTAAATTCATATTGCCCCTCCCCCTCCCAAATCACAAATACAATAACTTAAATAAAATAGCAATGTGGGATAGGTTTACCTTCGACGGATGATCGAGAAGGGTCTGACCGGAGGGGGCGTAAAGTCGGAGAAAGGGGGACTAGGCGACGGCGAAGGAGGAGGGGACTAGGCAGCGGAGGAGGGGGTCGGCGGGGTTCGCGGAGACAGAGGAGGGGGTCGAGGGGGTCGGGGGTCGGCGGTCACCGGAGGAAGGGGTCGGCGGGGTTGTCATAGACGGAGGAGGGGGTCGGCGGGGTTCACGGAGATAGAGAAAGGGGTCAGGGGGTTCGCGGAGACAGAGGAGGGGCTCGGGGGTCGACGGTCACCGGAGGAGGGGGTCGGGGGTCGACGATAACCGGAAGAGGGAGTGGGGGTCGGGTTGGGGAGAGGGAATGGTTTGAATTTGGGTTGAAATTTTGAGAATGAAAAAGAACTCGATCGGCTGACCTAAATGAAATTTCTTAGCGACGTCCAATAAAGACGTTGCTAAGCGTTGCTAGATCAAAAAAACTTAGCAACGTAAAGCTAAATCGTCGGTAAACGTCACTAATCAGCGACGTTTACCGACTTATCAACAACGTTTTTTTTTTAACTTAAGAGACGTCGCAGGATGTCACTGATCGTCGCTAACTGTGATGTCCTTCGACATTTTTTCTATGTGTCGCTAAATTCCTTTATTTTAGCGACGTTTTCCTTGGGCGACACAAATTTTGTCGGTAATATGTCTTATTTTGGTAGTGAGATCGTCGAGAGTCAAGCTTGTGACCCTTGCTTCTTCGAACCGCTCAGCCGCAATGACATTGAGAAGTTGATAGAAAAATCCAGGCATGTTGATGACGTTTTGAATGTAGATTGGCACCCCTTCTCTGCCGGTACTCCCATTAAAAGTTATCTCAGGCAGGGCTACAGACTCATGTCTCGAGAAGCACAGTTGGCGGGTTTTCTATATTTATGGCTACGGTGGTTCGTGGTCCCTGGAGCCAGTGCTGTCGACTGATTCCATCGAGGTGTATTATTCGTCGTTGTGCGTCTAGTGTTCGGCTACAAGATGAATCTTCTTTCGGTGATGACATGCCGCTTGAACGCAGGACTGCGTTCTTTTGTTGACACCATGGTGCATGACAAGGATGATCGGGACTTCCCTCGTACCAAAATGCCCTACACCTACCTATTCGGGTGGTTATTACTACACTATACTTGCATCATGGACCCTGATATGGGCGTGGTCGGAGGAGATTTCATCAGGCATTATTCCAATGCCCGGTGGAATATAACCGCACTTTCAGAGTGTAAAAGAGCTTTGAACCGAGGGTCTGGATGGAGATTTCAATGTGTCCCTTCTCCCAAGGATATGAGAATCTTTCTGTACATCTCATGGATTTAGAAACAACGTCTCTTCATCTGTCTCCATCCAATTTTGTATGGTTGAAGACAATCCGATCATCTTATTTGGTGTACCGGTTTGAGGGCTAATGTTTTCTGGAACCCTATCTACCAAGCCGGTTCGCTCGACAGTTTGGCTATGATCAATTACATGTAGGTAACGCCACCACGTGTCTGTAGGCTAAGGTTTATCTAATAGATGGTGCCAGGGCTTAGAGATATTATAATGCAAAAGACACCAAGGCCATATTCTCCATGTCGAACATTCCTCAAATGGGCCCACGTATGTTATACACATACGCAAATTTTTATACTTCGGCCAATACTTTTGCCGAGAATTTCAACCTAGCTAACAGTTTTGCCAGTGATAGACAGACAAGATCTGGGGTCCACACTACGCAATCATTCAGAGATACGGAAGAACAAGATCCCGTCGATGAACCTCTGGAGGCTTCTCTTATGGGCTTCCATGACGAAGTCAATGATCCACTTGATGTATCTCTAAAGACACGAAAGGGTAAGTCTCCTGCAAAGGGGCTTAGTAAGAAGAGAAAGACTGGAGAGTCATCCACTCCATCACACCATGACGATCTCCCTTCTTTTACTAAAGCTTTAGGGAAGAAGAAGAAGACCACATTGGTCATTACTGAGCAGCCCACCACCAGGACAATACGGTCCCAAACAAGGCAGATACAGATTGAAGTATCCCCTGGAGAAGGAGAGGCAACTCCTTCTTCAGTTCCAAGAGATAGTATAGTTGTCCATGAATAGGTCATCAGGGAGCCTAATGTGTAAGACGACATTGAAGAAGAACATGAGACACCCCTTCTGCGAAAGACCAGAAGGAGATTGATGGTGACTCAAACAGATCGTCAAGAAATTGACGCATCCCTCACTCCTTCCATACCAAAAGAGTCCTCGAGTCGACAGGATACATCATTACCTTTGTAGAAGGACCTGTCTCCTCAAAAAGGTAATGACTGTACACATTTTTTTAGTATAATCAAGATTGAATGATATATCAATAGATCTCTTTCTCATTTGCAGGGGCTACAGTAACTAGTACTTCGGCTCTGGTCGCAAAAATGAATATTCTTGTGACTATGCTAGCTGTCGCTGGAATTATGATGTCATCTCCAACTCCAGGAGTCCCAGAGACTACACCTCCCGATAAGGAGTTGCCTTCTACAGAACCTAATCCTGATGTCACAGTTTCTTCCGCAACCCCAACTCCCATTCGCTTTCAAGAAGATCGAAAAATGATAGCAGCTCCCGAAGACTGTGACTACGACGATGAGTTACTCGAAGATGATTCTACAAGCGCTATTGAAGGAGATCAAGCTTTGGTGGAAGCCCCGCTGAACCAAGAACTACCGGCTGAAGAAGGCCGTACCACTGGTAAGGGTGAGGATCACTCTGCTGAATATGAAGGTGAGGACGGAGATGTCAATATCGAAGGCCTCGAAGACACTGAGGGTGACGAAAACCCTGATAAAGGCCTGGCTAAAGGTCTCGAGAATGCTGAGGGTACTGAAAACCCTAAAATTGATACTGAACATATTTTTGAAACAGAAGGGGCGGAAGAAGCAGCCCCAGTCAGCCAAGCTGAGTTAGGATCTGGAAGTAGCCATTTTCGATCAGGAGGCTCGGAGGTTGGGAGTAGCCAAGCAACCGTGTCCGAGACTACCATGACGAGGCTTAAAACAGAACTAGATACAGAGCCTCAAGAAACTCTATACATACTGCTGGGCTAAGGTAAATTTCTAACTTTATTTACTATTGCTCCTTTGATGCTACTTGATAAGATGTACTGATCATGCTTTTTGATTATAGAGGGTCATGTGGGGACAAGTTCTGCGGCCCCTCTGACTTCGGTGGCTTTCAGTCTCAGCTCAACAATGGCACCCTTCGATAAGGGAACTATGGAAGGGAGTTCTTCAAGAATGCCTACAATAAAATCTCCTGGAGTTCAAGCCGCGATCCATCCCTCTCCTGCTAGAGAGATCTGTATTGAGGCAACGACACCTTCTCTTTCTCCGATGAACAATACCATCCTCGAAGCATACACGAATGCCTTCTTTATTTCTTTGAGAACTCTCATTCATATGGCTATATAAAAGCAACAATCTTACGAGGCTTTAAAAAAGACTGCTTTATTTGCAATAGATGCCATACGTAACCTTGGTGACTTAGAAATGGTCAATTTCTTGGAGCACATCTTGGACACGCTCGAAGAACCTATCAAATCCTACCAAGATCTGACTAGAGGCAACATCCAAAAACTGGAAGATGTAGCGTATGAAGCAATGGTTCGCAAGTCTGAAGCACGAGAAATGGCATTGATCGCAGTTGTAGTTGCCTTCTCAATACAGTCTGGGGAATTAGAGTCCAGCATTACTGAGACTACCTCCTCTGTTGAGCTTTACAAGGCTGAAGCAATAGAGCAGGCGAAAGAAGCAGCTAAACTTCAGGCCCGTCTTCAAGAGTTAGAGGCTGAGATGGCTGAGCTTCGTGCAAAGATAACAACAGCCAAGAAGCGCGAGGAAGAAGTTCTTGAATCATATCAAGTTGCTTCGAGCCTTCTTGATGATCTAGCGAGGTAGCGAGGCGAATTTATCCAAGTTCAAGTGCTGAAAGCGAACTCCAAGTTACATTATTGCAGCCTTTTGACCCCGTATCTGGGAGAGATTTGGCCAGAAGGAGAGTGATTGAATCCAGGGAGGAACGAGCTGAATCTTTGAAGAAGCTGATAATTGATCTCAGCACCCCTCCTCCAAGCTGATGTAATAATGTCTTTTGTTTTGACAATTTTTTTGATAAATGTAATGATTTTGCTTAGAATGAAAATTGATGATATTTTGTGGCTCCATTACTTATTGCGTATCTGTTTGAGAGAGAAGTAATTGATAAAAGTAGAAAATATGTTCAGAGGTACCAGACATGACATATTTCTTGAAAATAACAATACTTATTACATCTTTTCAGAGGTAATACGGACGTGATAGAATATAATTTTGTGATATTGTCATTTCTGATGATAATATTATCAGATGTAATATGGACGTGATAAGTCATTGATGTAGATAATAGAATTCAGAGGTAATATGGACGTGAATTTGTATACCTATTGATTATCCTTGGGTCAATTGGGGCTCAAGAATAGAATATATTTTAAAACAACTGGGTTCCAAAAGATGATCTTTGTGATAGTGTGATACGATCTGGATAGACTTCACTGGGGATTTTCTTTAAGAGTTTATTATTTGTGATTTTATCTACAGAAGTGTAAATAAAAGACAATAACATAAAGATTTTAAGGATATACAATATTTAGAGGATGTCTTATACATTCTTCAAACATAGTACTTCTTTAAGAATTTGCCATTGATGGGCATCATAGCAACCCGACCGTCCATCCCAGTCAGTTGATAAGCTCTGTTTGAGAATACCTTGCTTACAACGTAGGGACCTTCCCACTTCAGTTCGAACTTGCCCTTACTCATGTGTGTCATAGTCATAGGACGCCTGACGATGAGGACCAGTTCTCCTTATTGGAATGCTCGTACTTTGACTTTACGGTTGAAGGCTTTTGAGATACGGGCTTGCTATAACTCAATATGCTGTTGAGCTAGTAGTCGCTTCTCGTCAAGTGCTTCAAGCTCCTGCAGTCAAAGACGATCATTACTTTCTGTTGTGAGTTCATTGGCAATTGCAATCCTTAGTAAGGGGATTTGGATTTCCAGTGGTAGGACAGCTTCGCATCCATACACCAGAGAGAAAGGTGTGCAACCAGTTGGCGTGTGTATAGTAGTACGATAAGCTCATCTTCAAGCTTTTCACTCCAATTACGTTTGTTGGCGGAGATAAACGTTTTGAGCAGCTTGATGACCGTTTTGTTGAATGCTTCGACCAAACCGTTGGCTGCAGGATTATATGCTGTCAAAGTAATATTATTGATCCTGTTGTCATCACAAAATCGAGTAAACTTCTGACTGATGAATTGGGATCCGTTGTCATGAATGATTTGCCTAGGAATGCCGAATCGATAGATCACATGATGTTTAATGAAGTTGATGACACTGTTTGTTTTGACTTCAGCCAAATGTATGGCTTCCGCCCACTTCGAAAAATAATCGGTTATAGCTAGTATAAATCGATATCTTCTAGATGACGGTAGATTGATAGGACCAATGACATCCATGCCCCTAGCTTCAAAGGGTCATGATGCCGCAGTCGGATGAATAAATTTAGACGATTTATGGATGAAGTCTGCATGGATTTGACAGGCTCGGCATCTCCTTGCATATTCAATGGCATCTGATACCATAGCGGGCCAGTAGTAGCCCATACATCGAATAAGATCCTGTAACTTAGGACCAGGCTGATGTGCCCCACAAACACCATCGTGAGCTTCACGTAGTATCTATTTTACTTCGTCTCCCGCAAGACAGCGTAAGAGTAGGCCATCAAATGTTCATCGATAAAGTGTCTTAGAGATGTGATCATAATAAAACTAGAGTGATCGTCGACGGATTGTTGTATCTTCCTTGGGATCTTCGGATAAGATGTCATGTACCATAAAGTCAATGAAAGGAGTTCTCCAGTCTTCACTAATGACATCAATTTTAGTTGAATTATTGAATTTAATGTTTGAGTTATTCTCAATACAAAATAACTCTCTGTTAGTGATGACAATCATCTGCTGTCTTCTTACTGGAATTGTTAATACTGTCGCAAGATTAGCAAGTGCATCAGCCTTTGTGTTGTATGCTCGTCGTACATATTCAATGAAGAAGCCTTTGAATGATGTAGCCAATCTGACTGCTGCTTCATGATATGGGACAAGATTCTGGTAGAAAACTTCATATGTGCCTCTAACTTGATTGATGATCAACTTAGAGTCTCTGTATACCTCAAGATAATCGATATTGAGCTGTTTTGCCAATTGTAGGCCAATGAGCAGAGCGTTATATTCAGCTACATTTTTGGAACATAGCTCGTCTAGGGAATAAGCCCTCTGAATAACCAGTCCTTCTGGAGAAACAAGAACGATTCCAACTCCAGCGACAATGGTACCTTTGGGTTCAATCCTGGGAGCACCGTCGAGGAATAGACGCCAGGCGGGAATTTTTTCTTAAATCATGTTAGATTCCAGAGTTTTATCAGGAATCTCGTCATAGAGTTTAGATGTCTTAGGAACTGGATGAGCGGCTAGGAAATCAGCTAGGGCTTGACCCTTGACAGACTTTTGTGGGACATAGAACGTAACATATTGTGGTAACAATATGGCCCACATAGCAAGTCTGGAGTTGAGTGTACTGATTGACTCTAGAGATGACATGAATGGTTTGGCCAGTAATATAATGTCGTGTTTTCTGAATAGCAAACATCAAAGCCAAAAATTCTTTTTCTACCGGGCTATATCGATGTTTAGCATCGATCATTGTGCCGCTGAGATAATAGATAGCTTGTTCGTGACCCTCCTTATTCTTCTGGGCTAGTAGGGCTCCTAATGAATGATCCATTGCTCGAACATACATCAAGAAGGGTATTCCACTAGGACTGGTGGGTTCATCAATTGCTATTTTATGTCTTCAAATGCTTGTTGACATTCTTCTGTCCAAATGAAAGACACACCTTTCTTCATGAGCTGAGTGAACGGTCTGCAACGTCCAGATAGATTTGTAATAAATCTTCTGATGTACACAAGTCTTTCCTGGAATCCACGTAGCTCTTTTAGGTTGCGTGGAGGACGCATCTCTTGAATGGCTTTGATCTTCTCGGGGTCAACGTGTATACCCTTGGAGGTAATAACGAATCTGAGGAATTTACCACTAGAGACTCCCAGGAATGACTTGGTAGGATTCATCTTGAGTTGATGTTGGTGCATTAGATCGAAGATAGTTCTCAAGTCTTGGATGTGGTCTTCCTTTAAACGACTTGTGATAGCAATATCGTCGATATAACATTCAACGGTCTTCTGCAAATAATCACGAAAGATGGTACTCATAGCCCGCTGATAGGTTGCACCGACATTCTTAAGACCGAATGGCATGACGGTGCAATAATAGACTCCCAAGGGAGTACGAAAAGATGTATATTTTTTATCTTCAAGGTTCATCTTGATTTGGTTATACCCAAAAAATCCGTCCATAAAAGACATCCGTTCGAATCCACAAGTATTGTCGATCATGACATCAATGATCGAAAGGGGGAATTCATCCTTGGGACAAGCTTCATTGTGGTCTCTGAAGTCAATGCAAACTTGGACCTTTCCCGTCTTCTTCATGACCGGGACGATATTGGCCACCCAATTAGGATGTTGTTCTTCTCTGACAAAGCCACAGGCGATGAGCATCTTGACTTCAGCTTCTATGGCATCCATTATGTCAGATCAAAATCATCATTGTTGTTGTTTGACAGGCCTAGCATTAGGCAGAATATTGAGCCTATGGGTAGCTATCTGAAGATCTAGTCCTGGCATATCCTCGTAGTTCCAGGCAAAGACATTGATGTATTCCTTAATAACTGGCTCAGTTCTTGCTTATCCACTTCTGAGAGACTTTTGCTAATAAAGTGTAATGCCTGCGGTTCGTATTACGTATCTTGGTATACGTGTACGTATTCTTGACTCGTATTACGTATTTCCCTGCATGGTTATTTTAGCATTTCCTTCTTGGTTCGGTTCAACTTGTTGCTGGTTCGGCATGACTTGATTTTAGGTGGACCGAACCCCCACCTACCACCACCACCCTCATTTATATTTTCACCTAACTCTCTCTCTCTCTCTTTATTTATTCTTCTCCTTCACTTTTTCTTCTCCACCATTACTCTTCCACCTACCAGGAAAGAGAGCTAGGCAAGTGCAAACTTACTTCATGATGGATCTCAAGTTTTATTGTTCCATTCTCTTCCTTACTTGATTCTAAGCCTCTTTAGAACTTGAGATTTTTGGATTTGATGGATGGATTCTTGTAGATCTAAGTTTGTAACTTTTCGGTTTTTTTGGTTTTGATCTCTAAAACTTGGTTATTTTCAAAAATTAATAGTTCTATGTTGTAGAGAATTCAATTTCATGCAGTTTTGGCTTTGTTTCGCTTGATTTCGACTTCTGATGAGGAAGTTATGGCCATGGCAAGTTTTCGGAACTTTCATGGCTGAACTTGCTGTTTGGGGACGATGACCCCCATGCGCCCGGGAGGCCATGCGCCGGGAGGCCATGCGCTGTGAAGTCCCGACAATGCATCCCTTAACTCCGAGCTTGTCATACGCGTAGGTTCCCTACGCACATGTACTGAAGACGCAACGTGAGTTTCCCATGCACCGATTGTGCAGGAATCCTACGTGCAGATTGCGCAGGAATCCCACGCGCCGATTGCGTAGGAATACCACGCGCCGATTGCGCAGGAATCCCACGCACCGATTGCGCAGGAATCCCATACGCCGATTGTGCAGGAATCCCACGCGCCGATCGTACAGGAATTCCATGTGCAGGAATTGCTCTATTTTACTATTTTTGCATGTTTAAGTCATTTTGTAGCTAGAATCTTGAAAAACTTAAAACATGAAAGTTTAGATCTTTTCTTTGGCTTCAAGAATATGTCACTAGTTATTTTATGCAAGTTTCTTTCATTCATGATAAGGTAAGAATAGAACACGATAATGGCCCGCTGTGGCGCACTCTTGATATATCATGACATGCTGTTACGACAGCTAGCCTGACATGACAAGTATGAATGACCTGGACACCATGGACGATTGCGTTTGTACAAATAAACCAGTACTGTCTTACATCATGTCTAGGATAGGTATCCCTGAGTACCACGGTCAGGGATACCTACAGTAATTGACTAAGGCTAATAAACTAGAATAATTCAGTAGACATGAAGAGATTCCCAGCTACAGGCAATCCTGTTATCTGGGCACATTTAGTGGACTTGTAGCCTACCGACGAGTAGGGCACATTTCCAGCACACAGTCACGTGTTGCATTCTTCATAAATAGACATTCGACCTGGATAACCGGATGGTCTACAGGGCTTGTGGCTGTTGGGATAATCTCATTACATCTTGCTAGTAACTAGTCCTGTGATAACCCTAGTTAGTTAAAAGTATCAAACCGTACTCTTGATTGGCCGTGATTGATTGGATGGAGTTTATTCCAGCTTAGTCTTATCCTGATCCTGTGCAAGATTGTGACATGACATGATTATTGATGCTTGCCTTAACAATAACGATCGGGGGTCCAGTTCTGTTCAGGTGAAGGGTTACAACCCCGGTCCTTGTTTGGTTTAAGGGTTGTAACCTGGCTCCCGGAGCAGTTCTGTGTCCTCTCTTCGTTTATTGTCTTATTGTAATCCTATGTCATGTTCGTCATGTTTTACCTTACCTTAATACCATGATTATTTATACTGGCCTTAGCAATAAAGATCGGGGGTCCAGTTCTGTTCAGGCGAAGGGTTACAACCCCAGTTCTTATTTGGTTTAAGGGTTGTAACCTGGCTTCCGGAGCAGTTCTGTGTCCTCTCTTCGTTTATTGTCTTGTTACCTTACCAATGGTATTTGAGACGGGTTTCAATTCAGGTGAAGGGTTCCAACTCCGGTCCTTGTTTGGTTTAAAGGTTGTGACCTGGCTACTTGAATGGTTTTCTCGTACTCAGTTTATTGTTGTTATCTCTATTATTATCAGTTTTTTATTTATTATCTTTAATATTCTATTGTGATTTGCTGGTTTTAGTTCCTAAGTGAAGCCGCCTTTGTGGCACTTGCTCTTTCTGGGGTCTGACCCAGCTGGTTTTGTATGGCCAGATATCGGAGCAGCTCCAGAGGATCTACCTACCTTCTAGCCAGATGGTGACCACCAGGCGTAACCATGGCAACGAGTGGGTTTCTTTTTGGCCTCCCACTTTATTGTAAAATTATTCTTTTGAGGCGTTTAGCCGACGAGCACGTGTTAGCTCGATTGCACCTTTACTTACTGTCTGCATACGGGCTGTAACATGATTGACAAATCCTAGGGTTGATCATGTATGACTGAACTCTTGCTAGTCCTGACATTTTGTACGACTAACTTTATGATCATCCAATATATAATGTATGGGACGCCTTACTATTGTATATTTGATGTTCTAATATCTTGTTACTGTTACTACTTGCTTGTGATTGAGACAATAGGCTTATTCATGACCATGGGAGACTGATGGATTCTAGTTAAACCCTTATGTATCTAGACAGTCGTGACCGTATAGCGAGGTGGGTTGCACTTCAATATACATAGCTGGCTATGTATGCCCCCGCTCTCCAGTATTCTGGTTCTGGGGCGTTACATAAAGATTGGTTTAGGTGAAGCTTCTTCTCCAGCGTTGACCTGAAGTAGTTGATCTTCGGTAGGTGGTTCTCATTGTTCGAAGCGAAGCTCCCATTGAGTGTCCATCCTTTGTGCCCAAGGATCTGGTTCAAGCACTTCAGCAAAGTCGTCATCGTCTTCCGAGAACTTGGCGGTCACCATATTAGAAGATAGAATTACCCGATGGACGTGCCCTACACTGGTGTCAGAACCCCACGATATTGAATTAGAAGAGTCAGATCGCACTTCTTTATCAGATTCAGAGGCTTCTGGGGTCGTAACCGATAAGGTATAACCTAATCCAAGTTTCGTTTTATCGTAGTATTGTATTGACTTTCCTTTTGAAGCGAGGATACGAATAGGAGTTTGCCTTCCCCTACCGCCATTAAGACTTGCTTTAAAATTGTAGCCTATCTTTTGAATGATGTCTTTTGATTGTTGACTATAACATCGTAGTTGGAGTCTTCCGTTATCGTCATTTTCTTCCTCGCTATCGGGAGTAATCTTCTGGTCTGTTCCTTTACTAAAAAGTACAGGAAGTTTATCTTTCTTTCTGGAAGGGACTAGGAAGAAGGAATCTTGCACTAGTTCAAGCGATACTTCTTCTTGGAGAGGTTGAACTACTCCTATTGTAAGTGGCTCGAAGTTATCTAGCATTTCTAAGTAACATCGAGTATAATAAAAGACATCAATATACTGCAAAGGAGATGCTACTTTATTGATTTGTACATCATCATTTACAACAGGGTTCTTAGTCTTCTTGGTAAGGTTGATTACCAGAGGAGTAAAAGGAAAAGAAGAAGGAGAAGGCTTATTACGACGGAGGTCGATAACAAGAGGCTCAGAAGAGGTGAGCTCCCTCTGTTATATCCTTTTAGTAGGAGGATGCTTAGCATGAGAGGACAGATGGATGCTTAGTATGATCTACAGACGAGGTTCACCAATCTGAAGCAGATGGACAGGACGGTCGACGGATATGCAGCCGAGTTTTCGAGACTTAGTCGGTTTGCTCCCACCATGGTACCGACCGAGTTCGATAGAGCCAGGCAGTTCCAGTAGGGGCTCCACCGAGAGATTTTGTTGGCGGTGGAGCAGTTTGAGCATCAGACCTTTGATACAGTACTGAGGGCAGCCCGGAGGCATAAATATACCTCCTAGAGGATCGTGGATAGGACCGGAGGTCAGAAGCGATCCCATATCCAGATGAATCAGTCATCCGCACCAGCCCCGGCAGCCAGGGCCTTGACCATTGGAGCTCCGAGGTGGGCGGCCTCAGTGACGTCGGTTCAGCATTCCACCCCGATGCATCCTCAGCAGCAGAAACAGAAGCAGTCTTCCGCAGTGGGATGTTCACAATGCGGGAAGCCGGGGCACGTGGTATCAGAGTGTCGCAGAGCACAGGGTTTGTGCTTGGTTTGTGGTGCCCCAGACTACAGGGTTGGGAACTGCCTGAACAGGGAGAGTTCATCGGCCTTCTCTAGTCCTTCAGTTAGAGGACCAGCACCAGTCCAGCAGCAGCAGCAGCTGCAGTATCCGTTCCTGAGGCCATTGTCGATGCAGGCCCAGGCATTCCAGCAGCAGAGACTGCAGCAGTATGCTCAGGCCCAAGCCCTGATCCAGAGCAGGCAGAGGAATTTTCAGTAGAGGGGACCCGCACCCAGAGGACATGGTCAAGTGCCGGCTTTGACAATGGGAGAGGAAGAAATAGCACCAGGTGAGGTAGTGGCTGGTACTATTCTCGTCAACACCTTTCCAGCTTAGTATTTTTTGATTCTGGTGACTCGCATTCATTTATGTCTGTACGATTCGAGACACGGATAGGATTGGAGCCCGAGTCATTATCAGTAAGGCTTAATATACTTACTGGTAACAGACTTGGAGGAGTAGATAGAGTGTTTTCCTCGTATCGGATCGTAGTTAGCGGTAGAGAGTTCTCTGCTAGATTGATAGAGTTCTCGATTGCCGATTATGATGTGGTCTTAGGGATACATTGGTTGAGGGACCAGTATGCTAGGATAGACTGCCATCTTGGCAGGGTTATTTTTAGCATTCCAGGCGAGCCAGAGTTTTTCTTTTCCCGAGTCGAAGTTGAACCTTCTCCTCCAGTCTTGCGGATGGCAGTAGTAGCAGTGCAGTTACCTCGGATAGTCGAGGAGTTTCCAGATGTTTTTCCCGAAGAGCTTTCAGGAATGTCGCCAGAGCGGAAGATCGAGTTTACCATCGACTTGATTCCCGGAACAGCCCCAGTGTCAAAGAGAGTCTACCGGATGGCGCCGTCAGAGCTTGAGATATTATACAAGATGATTGAAGAACTTAGAACCAAGGGATTCATTCGTGCTAGTGGATCACCTTGGGGAGCCTCGATGCTTCTTGTGAAAAAGAAGGATGGTACGTCCAGATTATGTGTCGACTATCGTACCTTAAACTCAATGACAATCAAGAACAGATATTCTCTCCCGAAGATAGATGACTTGTTTGATCATCTCAAGAGGGCAGCAGTATTCTCGAAGATTGATTAGCGGTCAGGATACTATCAGATCAGAGTAAGAGAGGAGGACATCCCGAAGACAGCTTTCAGATCCCGATATGGGCATTGGGAGTTCCTTGTTATGCCCTTTGGAGCAACCAATGTGCCGACCGTATTCATGGACCTCATGAATCGTATCTTCATGCCTTATTTGGATCAGTTCGTGATTGTGTTCCTAGACGACATCCTGGTCTACAGCAAAAGTGAGGCGGAGCATGAGCAACATCTCAAAGTTGTTCTTTAGATTCTCAGAGAGCACCAGTTGTATGCCAAGTTCAGTAAATACGAGTTCTGGCACGATCGCATTTCGTACTTGGGTCATATCATCACCAGAGGAGGAGTGGAAGTAGATCCCCAGAAGATTGTGGCCATTAAGACGTGGTCGGTGCCCAGCATAGTTACAGAAGTCCGTAGTTTTCTTGGCTTGGCCGGCTACTACCGGCGATTTGTTTCAGACTTTGCTCGGATCTCAGCGCCATTGACCCAGTTGACCCGCAAGGATGTACAGTTTGCTTGGACAGCAGAGTGCCAGGGTTCTTTTGAGAAGTTGAAGCGAGGCTTGATGACGGCTCCTATTCTCATGCTTCCAGATAGAACCGGAGGATTCTCGGTGTATTGTGATGCTTCGGGCAGAGGTTTAGGATGTGTTCTGATGCAGCATGGGAAGGTAATAGCTTATGTATCACGACAACTTTGTAATCATGAGATGAATTACCCAATCCATGATTTGGAGCTGGCAGCGGTAGTGTTTGCACTTAAGTTATGGAGGCACTACTTGTACGGAGATAGGGTAGAGATTTTTACCGACCACAAGAGCCTGAAGTATGTTTTCACTCAGAAGGATCTTAACATGCGTCAGAGAAGGTGGCTAGAGCTACTTGTGGATTATGATGTCAACCTGCAGTATCATCCAGGGAAGGCCAACGTTGTTGCAGATGCATTAAGCAGGAGAGCCGGAGTTTATTTTCTAACAGTGCAACCAGAGCTGTTAGCAGATCTTCAGAAGATGGGAATAGAAGTTGTCCTTCCTACCAGTGTGGTATTGATGGCCAGCATGCAAGTTCAGTCCACTATAGTCGAGAGGATCCGGATGGCGCAGTCAGCAGATTCCAAGCTTCAGCGACTCAAAGCAGAGTGTGAGGCAGGACGAAGACCAGAATTATGCATTCATGAAGACGGCACACTTCGACATGGTAAACGTCTTTGTATACCTAGTGGAGATATCAGACAGGAAGTCATGACCGAAGCTCACAGTTCTCAGTATTCGATTCATCCCGGTGGCACAAAGATGTACCGAGATATCCGTCAGCACTTTTGGTGGAATGGCATGAAGAGGGAGATAGCTCGGTTTGTCTCTCGGTGTTTGGTTTGCCAACAAGTCACGGCTGAATATCAGAGGCCAACTGGACTTCTTCAGCCCTTGCCAATTCCAGAATGGAAGTGGGAGCATATAACCATGGATTTTGTGACTAGATTGCCTAGATCCCCGGCTGGCAGAGACGCTATTTGGGTTGTCATAGACAGGCTCACGAAGGTGGCCCACTTTCTTCCGTTCATTGTTGGTCAGTCGACGGCTCAGCTGGCAGAGATGTACCTCAGGCAGGTAGTCAGGATGCATGGAGTACCAGTCAGTATCACCTCGGACAAAGATTCCAGGTTTACGTCGCAATTTTGGCGCAGCTTGCAAGAAAGTTTGGGAACTCACCTCCAGTTCAGTTCAGCTTATCACCCGCAGACAGATGGCCAGTCGAAACGCACGATCCAGACTCTTGAAGATATGTTGCGGTCATGTACACTCGACTTCGGTGGTTCATGGAAAGATCATCTGCACCTGGTGGAGTTCTCGTACAATAATAGTTTCCAAGCTAGTATCCAGATGGCCCCGTTTGAGGCGCTGTACGGCAGGAAGTGCAGATCCCCTCTAGCCTGGGATGATGTGGGAGAGAGGCAGTTGCTTGGTCCGGAAATGATTGCTCAGACCGTTGAAGTAGTCAGAAGAGTCAGAGATCATCTTCGAGTTGCCCAAGATCGCCAGCGTCATTCGGCCGATTCTTATCGACGCCCTCTTGAGTTTTCTGTCGGCGACCATGTATTCCTGAGGATTTTGCCTAACCGTTGCGTCATTCATTTCGGCGTACGGGGAAAGCTTAGCCCTAGGTATATAGGGCCGTTCGATATTCTGGAGCGAGTAGGTGATGTATCCTATCGTCTCGCTCTTCCGCCGTCGCTATGTGAGGTGTATGAGGTATTCCATGTATCCCAACTGCGACGGTATATCCCGGACCCGAGCCACATCCTGGATCATTTGGAATTGGTTGTTGGTACCAACCTTTCGTATGAGGAGAGGCCCGTGTCTATATTGGACCGAAGAGAGAAGATACTCAAGAACAAGACTATTAGTTTAGTCCGAGTTGCTTGGGGTCATCACTCTTTGGGTGAGTCAATGTGGAAGCGTGAGGATGATATCCGATCACGATATCCCGACCTATTTGACTCGTGAGGTATAATATCTTTCTTATGCCTCATACCTTCGATTCCTTGCTTGCATGAATAATTGCTTGATTGCTTGATTAGTATAGCTTGCCTGTGATTATTATAGCTTGTCCTTGCAATTCTAGCCTCTTGATTAAATTCCGAAGACGGAATTCTTTTAAGGTGGGTAGAGTTGTAATGCATGTGGTTCGTATTATATATCTTGGTATACGTGTACGTATTCTTGACTCATATTGCGTATTTCCCTGCATGGTTATTTTGGCATTTCCTTCTTGGTTTGGTTCAACTTCTTGCTGGTTCGGCTTGACTTGATTTTAGGTGGACCGAACCCCCACCTACCACCACCACCCTCATTTATATTTTCACCTAACTCTCTCTCTCTTTATTTATTCTTTTCCTTCACTTCTTCTTCTCTACCATTACTCTTCCACCTACCAGGGAAGAGAGCTAGCCAAGTGCAAACTTGCTTCATGATGGATCTCAAGTTTTATTGTTCCATTCTCTTTCTTACTTGATTCTAAGCCTCTTTAGAACTTCAGATTTTTGGATTTGATGGATGGATTCTTGTAGATCTAAGTTTGTAACTTTTCGGTTTTCTTGGGTTTGATCTCTAAAACTTGGTTATTTTCAAAACTAATAGTTCTATGTTGTAGAGAATTCAATTTCATGCAGTTTTGGCTTTGTTTTGCTTGATTTTGACTTCGGATGAGGAAGTTATGGCCATGGCAAGTTTTCGGAACTTTTATGGCTGAACTTGCTGTTTGGGGATGAAGACCCCCATGTGCCCGGGAGGCCATGCGTCGGGAGGCCATGCGCCGGGAGGCCATGCGCTGTGAAGTCCCGGTAACGCATCCCTTAACTCCGAGCGTGTCATGCGCGTAGGTTCCCTACGCGCATGTACTGAAGACGCAACGTGAGTTTCCCATGCGTCGATTGCACAGGAATCCCATGCGCCGATTGTGCAGGAATCCCATGCGCCGATTGTGCAGGAATTTCATGCACCGATTGTGCAGGAATCCCATGCGCCAATTGCGCAGGAATCCCATGTGCCGATTGTGCAGGAATCCCACGCACCGATCGTACAGGAATCCCATGCGCCGGAATTGCTCTATTTTACTGTTTTTGCCTGTTTAAGTTATTTTGTAGCTAGAATCTTGAAAAACTCAAAACATGAAAGTTGTAGATCTTTTCCTTGGCTTCAAGAATATGTCACTAGTTATTTTATGCAAATTTCTCTCATTCATGATAAGGTAAGAATAAAACACGATAATGGCCCGCTGTGGCGCACTCTTGACAAGCAAACTGATATGATATATCATGACATGTTGTTACGATAGCTAGCCTGACATGACAAGTATGAATGACCTGGACACCGTGGGTGATTGCATTTGTACAAATAAACCAGTACTGTCTTGCATCATGTCTAGGATAGGGATCCCTGAGTACCACGGTCAGGGATACCTACAGTAATTGACTAAGGCTAATAAACTAGAATAATTCAGTAGACATGAAGAGATTTTCAGCTACAGGCAATCCCGTTATCTGGGCGCATTTAGTGGACTTGTAGCCTACCGACGAGTAGGGCACATTTCCAGCACACAGTCACGTGTTGCATTCTTCATAAACGGACATTCGACCTGGATAACCGGATGGTTTGCAGGGCTTATGGCTGTTGGGATAATCTTATTGCATCTTGCTAGTAACTAGGCCTGTGATAACCCTAGTTAGTTAAAAGTATCAAACTGTACTCTTGATTGGCCGTGATTGATTGGATGGAGTTTATTCCAGCTTAGTCTTATCCTGATCCTGTGCAAGATTGTGACATGACATGATTATTGATGCTTGCCTTAACAATAACGATCGGGGGTCCAGTTCTGTTCAGGCGAAGGGTTACAACCCCGGTCCTTGTTTGGTTTAAGGGTTGTAACCTGGCTCCTGGAGCAGTTCTGTGTCCTCTCTTCGTTTATTGTCTTATTGCAACCCCATGTCATGTTCGTCATGTTTTACCTTACCTTAATACCATTATTATTTATACTGGCCTTAGCAATAAAGATCGGGGGTCCAGTTCTGTTCAGGCGAAGGGTTACAACCCCGATTCTTGTTTGGTTTAAGGGTTGTAACTGGCTTCCGGAGCAGTTCTGTGTCCTCTCTTTGTTTATTGTCTTGTTACCTTACCAATGGTATTTGAGACGGGTTTCTATTCAGGTGAAGGGTTCCAACCCCGGTCCTTGTTTGGTTTAAGGGTTGTGACCTGGCTACTTGAATGATTTCCTCGTACTCAGTTTACTATTGTTATCTCTATTATTATCAGTTCTTTATTTATTATCTTGAATATTCTATTGTGATTTGCTGGTTTTAGTTCCTAAGTAAAGCCTCCTTTGTGGCACTTGATCTTTCTCGGGTCTGACCCAGCTGGTTTTGTATGGCCAGATATCGGAGCAGCTCCAGAGGATCTACCTACCTTCCAGCCAGATGGTGACCACCAGGCGTAACCCTGGCAACGAGTGGGTTTCTTTTTGTCCTTCCACTTTATTGTAAAATTATTCTTTTGAGACGTTTAGCCGACGAGCACGTGTTAGCTCGATTGCACCTTTACTTACCCTCTGCTTACGGGCTGTAACATGATTGACAAATCCTAGGGTTGATCATGTATGACTGAACACTTGCTAGTCCTAACATTTTGTACGACTAGCTTCATGATCATCCAATATATAATGTATGGGACACCTTACTATTGTATATTTGATGTTCTAATATCTTATTACTGTTACTACTTGCTTGTGATTGAGACAATAGGCTTGTTCATGACTATAGGAGACTGATGGATTGTAGTTAAACCCTCCTGTATCTAGACAGCCGTGACCGTATAGAGAGGTGGGTTGCACTTCAATATACGTAGCTGGCTATGTATACCCCCGCTCTCTAGTATTCTGGTTCTGGGGCGTTACATAAAGATTGGTTTAGGTGAAGCTTCTTCTCCAGCGTTGACCTGAAGTAGTTGATCTTCAGTAGGTAGTTCTCGTTGTTCGAAGCAAAGCTCCCATTGAGTGTCCATCCTTTGTACCTAAGGATCTGGTTCAAGCGCTTCAGCAAATTCGTCATCGTCTTCCGAGAACTTGACGATCACCATATTAGAAGATAGAATTACCCGATGGACGTACCCTACACTGGTGTCAGAACCCCATGATATTGAATTAGAAGAATCAGATCGCTCTTCTTTATCAGATTCAGAGGCTTCTGGGGTCGTAACCGATGAGGTATAACCTAATCCATGTTTCGTTTTATCGTAGTATTGTATTGACTTTCCTTTTAAAGCGAGGATACGAATAGGAGTTCGCCTTCCCCTACCGCCATTAAGACCTGCTTTAAAATTGTAGCCCATCTTTTGAATGATGTCTTTTGATTGTTGACTATAACATCGTAGTTGGAGTCTTCCGTTATCGTCATTTTCTTCTTCGCTGTCGGGAGTAATCTTCTGGTCTGTTCCTTTACTAAAAAGTACAGGAAATTTATCTTTCTTTCTGGAAGGGACTAGGAAGAAGGAATTTTGTACTAGTTCAAGCGATACTTCGTCTTGGAGAGGTTGAACTACTCCTATTGTAAGTGGCTCGAAGTTATCTAGCATTTCTAAGTAACATCGAGTATAATAAAAGACATCAATATACTGCAAAGGAGATGCTACTTTATTGATTTGTACATCATCATTTACAACAGGGTTCTTAGTCTTCTTGGTAAGGTTGATTACCAGAGGAGTAAAAGGAAAAGAAGAAGGAGAAGGCTTGTTACGACGGAGGTCGATAACAAGAGGCTCAGAAGAGGTGAGCTCCCTATGTTATATCCTTTTAGCAGGAGGATGCTTAGCATGAGAGGACAGATAGATGGTTAATGTCTGAGAAGACGGAGGACAAGAAGTACGTCCTTTGAGCGAAATTACAAGAATGTCAATTGGAGTATCCCTCTGATCTTCCTCAGTGTCCATGGCTAGTACAACCTTCATGAATTCCTCCTTGTACATTCGGGAATCAGTATAATATGCTTCAATACCTCGAAAAGTATTAAGATCAGCTACTTCCTTTTGGACCTCTCTATTGACGTCTACATACTTGAAGCATTGGTGAAGAGTAGATGGCACAATGTTATGCTCATGCAGAAAATGTTTTTCTAGAAAAGCATTATAGGAGCCATGATTGTCGATCACATAAAAGGAGACCTTTGGGCGGAGATTGCCGATTTGTACTTTCAGGGGAATCTTCCCCAGGGGTTCACTTCTACCAGAATTAAATCCCAAGATCATCGTGATGGTTGTGGAAAGATTATGAACAAGAATCTTCCATGCATCTTGTAGAGTCTTTGGCATAATACTGAGTGTAGACCCAGCATCAATCAGGATACGATCAAATTTCATTGCATCGATATATCCCGTAAAATAGAGAGGCCGGTCATGTTGATTGTCTTCCAACAGCATATCATCTTGTGTAAAAGTGATGTTGGGCATCAGCTCCATCACACTATGACAATGAAAGCAGGTCACGGGCTGCTCTTCTGGCTTTTTAAGGAGTGTCAGACAAATGTCGGCTTGCATCAAAGCTTCGCTCAATGTTTCTCGAGTTTCCCTCGAGAGACGCAAGAGCTCAAAGATTGATAACCTTGCTGGAGTATTAGCCAGTTGAGCTAATATGTCAAAGTTATACGACTTTTCAAGTCCAAGATGTAGAGTTTTCTTCAATATTTTATCGAAGTGAACTGGCTGTTTTCCTTTGTTGGCTGCTGTCGGTTTAGGAGTAGTTAGTTCCATTGGAGACGGTGAAGTTGATAGAACATTAACAACAGGAGAAGACGATGCCAGAGGAGCCTCTGGAGCTAGAGCAGGGATATCTTGATCTTTTGAATAATCTCTTAAGTAAAGTCTCCCAGACCTGGTACCAGTTAGGGCTTCTTCTTCAGATACTGGTTCGAAGGACACTATGTTGCAATTCTTTGTCCGAATCTTGCTTCTGGAAGACTTCCTTCGACAAGATGACAGGTTTGTCCAGAATCCCAAGCCAACACGAGATGGATTGTGTTGGAGGCATAGGACAAGAGGTACAGGAGATCCTTTTCCATAGTTCAAACCAGGAGCTTTCTGTTGGTCATATCCCCATCTTCGTCATTATTTTGCGGGACTGTTGACTATATACATAGAAGGCTGGTTGGTAATCGGCCTCTGGTTTTGGAAGTGTCGTCTCAGAAGAAGAAGATGAACCCTCCACCGGGGTAAAGGAAGCAGTTAAAGGTGGAAGATGGTAACCACCTAATGAGGTCATTTGACATGATTTGTATTTAGTTGCTTTATTTGACTTTGTGGATGAATAAGATGCCTTAAAGTCAGCTACCAAATCCGGATGGATCCATATAATTTTCCCATTATCAGTTGACATAGGAACAAGACCATCACTTCGTGCAGGTGGGAGATTGACAATCTCCAGAGTAGCTTTTGGGATAGGAACGACGCCATCTTGCACCAGTTGAGCAGGAAAGTCGTTGAATTGTAGAAAGATGACATTAGCAGTCACGGTCTTTTCAACCTGCTAGAGAGTGATTGTACCAAATTTGATCATCTCTTGAATCTTCCCTTTAAGCACATGACATGCTCGAGTCGAAAGTCCAATAAACCTGTGATAAACATAATATTTACGATGACCAGTTTTACCTACTTCTTCTGGCCTCTTTACGTCAGGCAATTAAAGTTTATTGCTTTTGATTAAGCAATTGAAGATACTCATGATGTCATCCTCGTCAAAGGAATATTCTTCCTTCGAACGCGGAGCTCTCTGTGGTGGTGCCGTCATAGTAGGTCTTGATTGACCTATATTGACAGCCAAAGTTTCCTTGCCTTTAACATTGATGGCCAGAGTCTTCTTTCCTTTACGGTTATTCTGACGGCCACCGCTGTTGGATGTAGCATGTTCATCCCTGTCAAGATTAGGCATCTGAATGCCTAATTTTTTTAACTTATCAGCACTCTCTTCCGCTGCCCTGGCATTCAATATAAAAGATGGCCAGTCCTGGAACTGCGTAGATCTAGTCCACATGCTGACTATGGGCAACAAGTTTGATTTGCATGTGTCGATAGTTAGAGCATCTGGAGTTCCAAGAGGCATCTTGAGTGCCTCATGGCGGAAGCGCTCAATGAAACGGTCAACGGTTTTATTAGGCCGTTGTTTGATTTTGATAAAGGCTGACATAGTCATGTCATTTGTTCCCCCGTAAAATTATTCCAGGAATATTTGTTTGAATCCAGCAAAGAAAGTTATGCAACCATTTGGCAGGCTACGATACCAGTCATAGGCTGTACCTGCTAGGCTAGTGTGTAGAGCATTGTTCGGCTGGAGTTGATCAATCATGACTTTAAAGTGGTTGAGGTATTGGCTTAGGGATGTGCTGCCATCAAACAACATAATAGTAGGAGGTTTGTGTTTGGGTGGAAACTGGACTTCTTTCCACTTTATGGGATAAGGTTGTTTGATCCCAAGCTTTGGTAGGCCGTCTTTCTGTTTGAAGGCCTCAAACTGAGTACGCAAGATCTTTACGGCTTCATTGGCATCTCTCGATGCTTGGGGGGTGGTAGATTGATTCGGTGTGTTACGAGGAGGGACTGTATGATACACACCACCCCCAGCACCA